>JAKXMS010000034.1:175538-196488 GCA_022985145.1 Pangasius djambal
CGTTAACTTCTGGCTCTCCCTTTTAGTTATGCTGTCATAGCTAGTCCTGCTGGAATCCCTGCTTGCACTCTTCACACAAAGTACATATTCTTAAACCTTTACAGGACAAAAGCAGATCTAATAAACTATGGTCTCACTCTCTCTCGAGCTACACATGTTACACCTGAGATACCAGTGATCCTGGACCCACTTGTTCACCTGAAAATCACCCACTGCTGCTGAGGATGGCCCCCATGGACAGCCTAAAGGTCACCAGGAGATTACTGTGGATGGTACCACACAGACACCCTAAAGATGGCTGTGGATGTTCTTCCTTGCATAGCCTTAGGACTGCAATTGCTAAGAACAGTTTACACTCAAGTCTCAATCTTTGAACAGTTGATAACTTCAGTTTGATAAATGAAACCTAAAGTTAAACTCTAATGATGCTCATACTCAAGTTCCTGTCTGGTTCCTCTCAATGTTTCTTCTTCTTGTCACCTCATGGAGTTTTTCCTTGCCACCGTTGCCTCTGGCTTGCTCATTAGGGATAAATTTTAACTTTATATCCATAATTTTGTAAAGCTGCTTTGCAATGATGTCCATTGTTAAAAGTGCTATATAAATAAAATTAATTATGATAGAATACGTAGTGATTATGATGAGCATGTGCTCAGTAGTAAGCACAGATATAGAGGCAGTACGAGGATCTATGCCGTCTCAGAGCACCTTTAGACTTGTGAAGGCAATAAAATGAAAATACAATAAAACTCTGACGTACTTGCATGTAAGGACAGAGAGCACGTCTCCCGGTTTATAAGACTCAATGCACACAGCACATGAGTCAGCATCTGGTCCCGTCTCCTACACACACACACACACACACACACACACACACACACACACACACACACACACAAACGCACGCACAGACGGTAGTCATGTTTAAATGTTTTGCAGTTTCTCAATAGCATCAACAGAAACACACAGGCAAATGTGTGCTCTGACATGATCATAACACACACACACACACACACACACACATACCTGATCTCCTTGTTTGAGTGTGCGAACCTTGAGCTGACCAATCGCTTTCTTTGCTTTTGCCTTCATCTGTTTCTGGAGTCACACACACACACACACACACACACACACACACACAGTCATCAAACACACAAACTCAGCGTATTACTGTGTATTCTGATCTTTCTCTGTTGTTTATGTGCATGTGACACTTTTGCAAGTGGAAAATCTGTCTTGGTCACTTCCTGTATTTAACACTGTAGTTCCTGTATATAAGAAGAGCACCGCAGTGTGGATCACAAGACAAAACGCATGTTTTGCTCTAATGACAAATTCTTGGACAAATCTTACAGTGCGTTGGTACGACGTTGTTTGTCTCCCCTCTCACAACTTTAGTCCCTACCTGTTATTAGTTCCTATGTACTGCTTTACTTGAAAAAATGGAAGAAAACCTTATAACAGTGGCTTCACCTTACTCTGTCATATATGACCTCTTGTACAAAATAAAATAAAGCTGGGAAGGAAGCAGCAGAGGTCACTGGTGTCCCTGTAGAGTGTTTGTAGCTAGTGTGCTATCTGTTAATAGCTAATACAAAGCCTGACACATAGCATGTAAAGCAAACAACCAATTAGTGCTTTATTTAATTTGTGTTTAACTAGTTAGAAGAAGTTCTAAAGATATATAAGCATATGATAGAGGTGGGCAATATGACTATTTTAGACCATGAACGATTAAAATGTCTCCACAGTCTACTTTCACAGTGATCACAAGTAGCATGATACTAAACACATTTTTGTCACTTGCATTGAAAACGCTCTGACATGGCACCCCATGCTGTTTTATAAACCAGACTTTACTCTATTTGCAAGTCCAGATAATGCTGTCTCTGACAGACACATGAACAAACCAATAATAGCCAAGAGTAGGTGGTTCCTTAGCTTATGTTTCCTTCTCAGCTTGTTTGGCAACACAGCAGCATGGCTAACAACATGAAGGAATTGTCACCTAAAAAAAAAAATTCAACATCAGTTATATGGAATTGCTGGATAACAGACACAACTGTTATTTTCAAAATATATGGAGGCCAGATTTTCTTGGTTTAGCCACCAAGAGAGCACCCCAAAGAGTATGCCAAAAGCCAGATAACATGGGGTGCACGTGTGTATGTGTGTGTGTTTGTGTGAGTGCACTGCAGCAGAAACAAAAAAACAACAATAACTGTGAGGTTCGGTCCTTGCTGCATGCCCGCTACACTGCGTTCATCTCAAGGCGTTCACTTCAGCAACATGTAATATGGAAGGAAAATTCTTGTCAACTTCTACAGAGATACCACCGAGAGCATTTTCACAAGCAGCATCACAGTCTGGTTTGGAAGTCGCCTCAGTCGCCTCAGGCTTGCTCACTAGGGATCATTTTGTCTAACATCTAGGACTGTTGCATGTTTTGTTTGTTTGCATGTTTTTCTGTTTCCTATGTTCTGTAAAGCTGCTTTGAGACAATGTCCATTGTTAAAAGCGCTATACAAATAAATTGAAATTGAAATTGCTCCATTCAAGACCACAAGGCTCTCAGTGAGTACTTAGAACTGCTCAAACCACCTCAGGAGCAGCCTACCCATTACTGGAGGACATTTCTGACACCAGGTTCACCAGTAAAGCCTACAATATCATCAGAACCCACCCCCAATGCAGTCTGTTCACACTCTGATCATCAAATAGACTCTATAGGAGTGTAAAGTCAAAAACCACATGGCTAAGGAACAGTTTTTATCTGAAGGCCATCAGGCTTGTCAATAAACCTCACCCACTGATCATGGCCTCATGCATGTAAGCACAAAACGTCTTGGATCAATGGTCTATTATTTCTCTCTCTATATATATATATTTATATAATCTGATGCTTAATGTCTCTTTTATTGTACAAGTTTACTGCCATTATCTTTACTACTGCACTACAATCTACCTACTTCACATTAGTATTTGTAATAGGTTTCATATCATACTTATATATCACACTCCACCTGTACACGTCACTCCACAGTGTAATTTCCTACCAGTTTACAACACTATCTGTACACTATCGATGGTTTATCAGAAGGAATGAAGAATTTCATTGTACAGTGTACTTCCTGTTTTACTGTGACAAACTCTTGAATCTTGAATTTTACTTGGTCGAGGATATACTACCCTTAAAAATAGTCTAAGAATTTGTCTAAATTTGTACCAGTAGGAAAATTAGTTTGGCTGCTGTGTTCAGTAACTAGCAAAATATTCTTAAAAACCAACTTGAAAAACAATCATGAGATTGTGGACCGTGATACAGACTGAAAAAGATTGTGATATGATGTTTGTGCCCAATTTCTCACCCCTAGCAGATGGTGGTGCTTCTGGTGAGTGTATATAGCTAGTACCGTTAGCACTGCTGACCTGCTAACAAAGCTAATACAAAGCCTTGGACGTAACATACATCAAACAACCAATTTTCACGCTTTTTTCACTTTATTAAAATATTAGAATATGTTTTAAATACATTTGAAACGTATGTACTACCCCTTCTCATCGGAACTAAAAATGATAATCAACTCAAGCGGCGTGACGCTCACTAGCGTGAAGCATCAGTGTAATGACTGACCCCAAAGTTTGACCTCTAACCCCTGTGAGAGGAATGTAAAGAGTGAACAGTGAGTTTTTATGTGCTGATTCATCTGTTCCACCCTTCAGGACATGTTTTATCTGGTTTTATCCCACACACACACACGCGCACACACGCAAGCACACACGCAAGCACACACATGTTTGCTGAGGCTCATGGGATAACAGTGTGTGCTGTTTTGCAGCGCAGCAACATCAACATCCCAAATGCTTCGTTGTTACAGAGGGAGCATTTACTGGAGCACAGTGTTACATCAGCATTTCCAACACACACACTTTTTTGGGTCTGACCTTGATGGTAAAGTTAGTGTTAGCCGTTTGTGTTAGCTGTTGTTTAGCATGTTTAAGTTTCCAAACTAAACGGTCCTTTTTCAAAATTCACACAGCAGGTGACAAACTGCAAAAACTCACACTGTGTGTGTGTGTGTGTGTGTGTGTGTGTGTGTGTGGTTTTGAGAGTGTGCAACAGCATAAAACAAATTAATAGTTTTAATTAGCCTCAACATAGGTAACTGGCTAGAGTTAGAGGTAGACATAATGCCTAGCTCTAACCCCTAATCTCTAACAACTTGCTCTAAACCCAATACTATTGTAGGTATTAGGGCTAAGGGTAGTTATTAGGGGTTAGGGCTAAGCATATGTATTAGGAGTTAGAGTTAATTTTACTCACTTTTTAACTCACTGCTTTCAGATCTGACAATAAGGCAGTCCTCTGCACAGCAAGGGCCAATCTGTCCCAAGCTATCAGAAAGGCAAAGTGTAACTAGGCAAGAAGAATCCACAGTCACTTTCCATACCCCATGGGCACACAACGTATGTGATAAGGCCATCACGAATACAAAGCTCCAGCACAACAACTGATAGGTACATTGAGCCTTCTGGGTCTGACCACCTCCCTCTGAAACTGGATCCTGGAATTTCTGACCCGGAGACCCCAAGCCATCAGGATCAGAACTCCACCTCCAGCATCACCAGCGCTGAACATCGGCACTCCCCAGGGCTGTGTGCTCAGTCCACTGCTGTTTACCCTGCTGACTCATAACTGTGCTGCAAAGTTCACCTCCAATCATCAAGTTTGCTGAGGACACTACAGTTGAGGGCCTCATCAGCAACAATGATGACTCAGCATACACCCAAGTGAACCGGCCACTGCACATCAATGGAACAACTGTGGAGATAGTCAAAAGCTCCAAATGTCTTGGTGTGCACATCACAGAGGATCTCTCCTGGACTTTCAACACCACCTGCCTAGCCAAGAAGGCCCAGAAGCATCTCTGCTTCCTGTGGAGGCTGAAAAGAGCCAAACTCCCCCCTCCCATCCTCACCACCTTCTACAGAGGGACAACGGAGAGCTTCCTGACCAGCTGTCTCACCATCTAGTATGGGGTCTGCAAGACCACAAGACCCTACAGTGAATTGTGAGGACAGCTGAGAAAATCATCTGGGTCTCTCTACCCACCACTGACAGCTTCTTCAACAAGCACTGCATCCGCAAGGCCACCAGCACTGTGGACGACCCGTTCCATTCCTCTCATGGATTCTTCACATTCTTGCCATCTGTGGAGCATCTGTGCCACCACCACTAGACTCCACAACAGTTTCCTCTCTGAGGCAGTGAGAATACTCAACACCCTGCTGCATCCCAACGCTCACCTGCATTAATCAAAACCTCCCAACAGCTACCACTGTACATCACACCCCACATCTGCCCTTTATAATACTTCTATTGGACACTTTATTATTGTAAGTCTCACTTTATTCTTATGACTCTTTTACTGCTGTTATTACAGTACATTGCTGTTACTACAGTACAGACAATTATTTCATTAGTTTTTCCACTCAACACTGTTCTGATCTCCTGTCTCATTGATGTGCACTGTCCTGTGTATTTATTGTACTGTTTGCACTCATGTCACAATGTTGTGTAATTGCACTTTATGTACCATAGTCCTGGGGAAACATTATTTCATTCCAAAGTGTATAAAGTATATAGAGGACTGACAATAAAAAACACGACATGAAAACGCAACTGTAAAATGTTTCTCAAAAAAAAAAACAAAAAAAAACACCTTTGTTCACTTGTATCCACAATATTATCTGAAATTCAGCAACTTTGAAGATGTCATTTCATACACAATATGGCCAAAAGTATGTGGACACCTGACCTCCACAGCCATATGTGGGAATTCCTCTAACTGCTGAATAGATTGTCTCTGTATTCTGTAGCATTAAGATTTCCCTTCACTGTAAGGGGCCTAGCACAAACCTGTTCCAGCATGACGATGCCCCTGTGCACAAAGCGAGCTCCAGGAAGACATGGTGTGTGAAGGTTGGAGTGGAATGTTTGATTATATACCAATATTACATAAATATTTCAATAACAGTGTATGGTATTTTCTTTACTGTAAAAAAAATCAACACTTTAATTCTATCAACACCTAAATACTAGATTTTTGGATTTATTAAGCATGCAAATTTATACTTGCATAAATAAATGCACATTTGTAGAAAAACTTAAAATATATACATTATCTCTAAGAATAATAGCAGTGTAGTTCAGTTTAATTCTTCCACTAGCCAATCAGAAATCACACCAGGCTCAAAGGGCAGGTCAGTATACACAACTTTCATGGTATATTTCTGTGATTGTGTGAATATGTGAACCTGCTTATGGTTCTGCCGACGTATGTTGTTGAGTCTCTGTGCAAAGTAGAAGATGAAGTAGCACACAGTTGCCGTAGTGATGATGAAGAAGGAAATGGAGATGAATAAGACGGAGTAGTGACTCATCCACAAGCCACGCTGAAGCCCAACCTCTATTGTCATTGAGACGGACACATCATTCTGCAGCAGCTCCACCAGCTCCATTCCACGAGCATTACCAATCATCACCGCCACGATTGAGGTGCCTACACACACACACACACACACACACACACTCATCAATGGATGCTGTAGGGTGCAAACAAATCACCTAATAATTGAAAAGAGGATTGGAGGTGAGGTAAAAACTGATCAAACGCAACAGCTCACAACACAGAGATCACATACAAGGTCATGACATTAGAACAGAGTAAATAAGCCATCTGGTGAAAAAGTACCTCAGTAATTAATTTACAAATTGCATTGTTTTAAAAATCTACCGATACAACTAATCTGAAACTGTTGTTTTCTATTCTGCTCTATTTTTTTTTTTTTTTTTATGATAACCATGATCAAACGTAGCCAGCTAATGGTGAAAACTTTCACTTAATTAATTTCCTCAGAAGGCTTTGTCTCTATTATGTGAATTTCATTACCCCAGTTTTAGATAATTTCACACTACCACAAGCAGACTACAGACAGCCCTAGTCATGTGATTATTTTCGGCTGCCTAGTAAAGATATCATACATTTCAGCTATGTGACATAAAACCAAGCCAACCTGTTGTATCTGAGGAACACATTTCTGAACAATTATGTCAACTAATAAAGTGAGCTATGCCAAACTGAAATGCTGTTGAGGTTTCAGTAGCCTGCTAAGTTAGCTAGTTAATGTCAATTCATAAATGTTTCTAGCTACATAGTTAGCAATCTAGTAAAGATGCCTATTACACATTATCCTGAGCAATACCTATAGGCTATAGCAACACAGATATATTTAACACAACAAGTGCTCACTACTGAACTTCAAAGTGACATCTTAAGTTCAGTACAGAGCTTTCATACTGTACAGCATCAACAGATCTTACTAGCTAGTCTAGCTCACTAATCCTAAACCTAGCCCACTAACCCTAACCCAGTAACCCTAACCCTAACCCAGTAACCCTAACCAATATCTTAACTGTACATGTTTGCGCAGGTTGGATGGTGAGCTGTGAAATACTGATTATTATTATTATTAGTAGTAGTAGTATTTTTAAAGGTGATCAAAATAAATGTAGCAAAGACGAAAATTTTATGTTTAAAAAAACTCAAGTAAAAGTATGATCTATATTTATACTCAGAAAAGAGCCGTTACAGTGAACCATGTACTCGAGTACTAGTATAATGAGACCGAGAACATGTTTCAACGATTGCCAAATATATGCTTGAATTTTATACATGCACAGCAATGTCACCTTCACCTCACCACACCTCAAGTTTGTACCTTAACAATGGAATGCAAGACACACACACACACACACACACACACACACACACACACACACACAGGTGGTGCAGGATTACCAGTGGTTGTATAACGCCACTCACACTGAGGTCACTGAGCACAGGTCTATAAATCATTAAATGAATATACACACACACACACACACACACACACACACACACACACACACACAAAACCAAAGAGAGACGTTATTATCGATTCAGGTTCAATGTTCAAAATATACTTGAGCTTTACAGTTGCATGGAAATCAAGTGAGAGTTCAATAATTACGTGGTTAATGACAATCAGATAAACAACTCAGAACTGTTTAAACTGTTATGATGAACATTAAATAAATATTAAAACCAACCTGTACTCTATTTTCTTTGCAAAAACAGATTTTTAGTTTGATGTTTTTCTTAGATCCTATCTGTACTAGAAGTATTTTAATAGAGACTATAAAGCAATTCTGTAATTGCTTTGGATAAGCATATCAGCTAAAAGCTGTAAAGGACAATAACTCTGTTCTCAGATTCTGACATCTCTGGTTTTTCAGGTCAAGTGTTTATTATTTAGTGTAAACACACATGCTGCTTTCTGACACTTCATTTACTTCTGCTCTCTCATTTTCTTCCATCACTCCCCTTTTCTGTGACGAGCACAGGGTCGGACACAGCCTCTGATATATACTCTCAGGCTGAGTCAACATGAACGCTGATAAAATTGAAAACAGATCTTTTCTTTTTTGCCTTTTCATTAGGGCTGCAAAAATTACTTGACAAAAACAATAAAAATCAATAATAATTACACAATAGTATAGTATCACATGTGACTGTTGGGGGAGGGGGGCATGGGGGGAGTAGTTGGTGTGGCCAGACATGTAAATGTGGCGCGTACACATCAAGTTATTACAGCGGAAAAAATACTGGAAGGTGTTTACAAATCGGCTATAGCTGCAATTGTTAGTATTACGGTTTATTCAAGGTTTTTCCAAAATGAAATACTTATGTACAAGTTCAGGAATGTAGCAAAACTGCAGTCGGGACTGTAAATTAACAATGAGTTATTAGCTGCAACTAAGCTCATTATAAAACTGAAATAAAATTATATGAACCATGTGTGCATATGCTGTGTGTTGAACAGCAGCAGAGACACTTACTGAATTGGTGAATAGTGAAGTCGCTCTGATAAACAACTCACTGTTTCATTTTCTTAATTTAGACCATGTTCATGTTTTGAGAGTGAAGACATTCACAGCTATGATATCACAGAAGATATGATGCATCAGAGAAAGATGTTTTCTTGCTCTGCTCTTGTAGATATTTCTCTTTCCCTAAATATTTTCACTAAAGGAGTTTCACTTTTCAGTTACTCCAGCACATAGTAAGGCTGATTTATTTTATTTTATCTAAAATTGTTTCCTTCAAAATGGCCAAAAATACAATATTTGCACAAAACAGTCATTCTAAAGCACGTTTCAGACGCTTATAGAAAGATCGGTATTGTAAAGAGAGATTTGTTGGACTATTACAGAATTTGGTTCTCATCTCCAGCTATTGCTTCTACTCTTATTTATAAGGTTTAGTTAGAGTAAACTCTATTCACTCTGTACTATACTGAAAAACTACAATAACACATTATTTGATGTTTTACTTTGTGAATTCGATTTTTTTTTTATACATACACTCATCTCAAATCTGATGACTGCAACACACTCTGAAAAAGGACTACAAAACACGCTTCCCCTGTGCTACTGTCCCTCTCAGATGAGACCGAGCCCAGAGAAGTCGGCGGGGCTTCTGGACAGTGTTGATGTGTGGCTCCTGCTTTGAATTGTAAAGCTTTAACTTGCATCTGTGGATGCAGCGGCGAATGGTGTTGACTGACAAAGGTTTACTGCAGTATTCCCGAGCCCATGTCATGATGTCTTTTACAGACGCATGACGGTTTTTAAGAGGGTGACATCTGAGGGACCATTCACGCATTCAGAAGTGGTTTTCGACCTTGTCCTTTAGGCACTGAGGTTTGACCAAACTCCTTGAATCTTATATTACATTATCTTATTATAATGTGCACTGTAGAGGGTCAAATGCCCAAAATTCTACTGACTTGTTTTTGGGGAATAGTGTATTTAAAGTGCTGGATTATTTATCGACATATCTGATGGCAATTTGGTGATCCTCGACCCATTCTTGCTCTTGAAGGACTAGGCCTTTCTTGGAGGCTCCATATACATGATAACACCATTGCCTCACCTGTTTAACACCACCTTATTAATTCAGCTTGTCACATCATTATTAGTCCTAAAACTGCCCGACTTTGATTGTGGCATGGTTGCTATAAAACATACGCTCGCTATAAAACACACACTCGCTTTAGGTTCAGTATTTCCTTCAGGAAACCACTAGGCCTCAGGTCGAACACTGTAATACACACTTACATGAATTCTAACACTGGGGCAGTGACTGCTGCTCTTGCAGGGCCTCAGTGTGTTCCTGTTTTTACACTTGTGATCTGCACTAAATAAGGACATGTTGGATAAAAGCAAGACACCATAAACTTAAATGTTTAGTTTTTGACAGTTAACCACGGCTCTCAGTTTGCAGTTTCCGGGTCTCTCTCCTCATTCCAGTACATATCGTGTAAGAGCCCGGGGCATTGCCAACATGGCCGCCACATGGACAAACATAGCTGTGAAGACTTGGGCATACAACACAGCTGCAACACTTTGTGCTGGTTATCATTAATACACACACACACACACACACATGCAAAAAAGAGTCCAAATAATGGCCCTGATTTACTAAGAGTCCAAATAATGATGACTGAATAGCGCGTGCAGTCGGGCGGTGAGTTACAGGTCTCACCTGGGTTTGATTTAAAAGTTACAACTGTACACACCCCAAGATATCACCTCTAAAACTATGCTTTCTGCTTTTATTCTTTCTTATGTGTTTTCTTTTAACAACACTAAAATTGATCTCTGCTTTTCATAAACCGAGTGTAAGGCGCGTCCAATCCACACTGACCCTGCGGCCAAGACAATTATTCCTCTAGCCGAAAAATCTCATGCATTAGTGTTTATTTATTTCCATTTCACTTGAGTTTTTTTACATATATTCTTAACTGTTTGTAAGAAAATATTGATCTTTTTTTCCTGAAAAGTCACATGAACACACACACACACACACACACACACACACACACACACACACAAAGACACTCAGTCAATATACAGTATGTTCACATCTCACGTAATGGCGGAACTTCCCCCAAACAAAACACAAACACACTGTCTGCATGGTTTCATGTAACTTTGAGTGTACTTGTGTACAATGAGGCTTTAATCAGCAGAGAATAAAGTGTACAGAAGCCGGATGATTACTGAAATGGAAGGCTACAGTACCCGGATGTGACATCTGGATGACCCGGTTGTCGGTACCGTAGTCATTGAAGATGACTGCTGCTGAAGCTCCGTTGCGCGCGGCCGCGTTGATTTTATGCGTGAACGTGCATCCGTTGCCCCGCAGCACGAGCGCTATCCAGGGCGCGGAGCTCGCGGGCTGCGCGAACCTTGTATCATTGGCGCATGCGTGAATCGGCTCGGCCAGGTACACGGTCCCGGTCACGGGGTAGGTCGGTGACTCGATACCGTACAGCCCCATCTCCTCGCGTCGCCATATCGTCCGATTACTTTCGGGGGGAACGAAAGACACGTTAATGTAAGCCGTGCTAAACGCGGAGACTTGCGCCGCACCGGAACTGCACACCTGTACGCACCACACCGCCAACATCCACCGACAACAGGGTGCCATAGCGCGAGCTCACCCTCTCTCCCGCGTGTCACTGAGAATTAAAACACAAACCCGGAACCTGAACCGGTTAAAGACGGAACTGTATCAAGAAGTGTCACGTGAAACCCGCAGTTTCGTAATGAATGTCTGATATTTCTTCTGGCTCCTCGCGGACAGGTGTGCGCAAACTTCAGCTCAGACCACGCCCACTTTCACTCGGAGGAGGCGGTGCCATGGGCCTGCAGCCACAGCGCGCTGGGATTGGAGCTGTCTGTGATTGACAGGATACGGGCAGAAACAGGAAGTTTAACCGCACCCTTTCCCGGGAACTGATGGACTGATGCGCCACCTGGCGGAAATACAGCAGAACTTCCGGTCCCATCACGCAGTCCAACACACTAATTTTCAAGACGGATAAACGTCATTATCTGGAGTTTATTTATTTTATTATTATAAAATAAAACATGAAACTGTGTAATAAACACTCGGTGCAACACAGAAACCATCAGTCAACACATCCACATTTACAGGAATAAAATAAAATGAAACGCACAGAAACCATAAAACAAAATCTGGAATACAGGTGTGATAGTCAGGGGTGCACATACTTTTGGTCATATAAACTGTGCAGTATTTTATAATGTATAAATTTTCATACACATTCTGGCCAAAACTCCAAGCCATTTATCATCTTCGGTTTTACAGCTGAAATCCGTTGGCTATATTATTTTACGATGATTACGTGAGTAACTGACAGATGCGGTTTGTACTGACAGTACAAACCGAAGTCAAAACAGAAATCAAATGTAAAAACATGATACAGATAGAGAATAATACTGTTAGAATAAACTACATTGCATACACAGTTATTAGGTAAATGGTATTTCTCATCTTTATTTTATTCGTGAGCAAATACAATGGTCTCTGTTGATCCTTAATGTTTATTCCACATCAAAATACAATGTTTAACAAAGAAAAAAATGAGATTTATCTTACTCAGGGGAAATTATTAGCATGCACAGTTATTAAGCAACTAAATTTCAAATCTTCAGACCACCATCTGAAGAACATCTGAAGAACAAGTATTATTTAACAAATAACTAACTAAAATGACAAACAAATAACAAAAAAAAAAAAAAAAAAAAAAAAAAAAAAAAAAAAAAAAAACAGTTTTGGCCCTTCAAAACTATTCAATGATGAATATAGCCATCCTTCTTTTCTATAACTGCCATGCAATTCCATCCAATGAATCTGTCAGTTTCTTGATCTGTTTATGGAGGAATTTCCTGTTATCTATATCAATATCATTTGTTAATCAGTATTATATCAATCAGTATCTATGCAACAGTATTGAAAAGTGACCTTAAATCACCTCACGTATTAACTTTCAGAGCTTCATTTCTATACTACACTGTACCATTTCTGGCGCATTTGGAAGGGTGACTCTAGGCCTGTGATCCTGCAGGGACGTTTCTGTGAGAACGGACTGGTGTGACCTTGTAGATAGAGTTTTTTATGGTGAAGTTTTTCAGTTTAACCTGGGTTTTGCTATCAGAAGAGGTGGTCTGAGGCAACATCAGCTCCTCTTTTCAATTGGACATACTTCTGAATTTCTGACTGATGCCTGACATGGTCAGCCTGGTTCTCTGTATGGTGATCTGGTGAGATCCATGTGGCCATATACAATATTTTTTATAAATACAGTAGCAGCAAAAAATGCAGGAGGCAAATACAGAAATGTGCAAAAATTACCAAGGGATTGGGATGGTGTTCAGTTGAGTGTGTGTGTGTGTGTGATGTCAGTCCAGTCTCTGAGTATTGAGGAGTCTGATGGTTTGGGAGAATAAACTGTTGCACAGTCTGGCCGTGAGGCCCGAATGCTTCGGTACCATTTGCCAAACAGCAGGAGGGTGAAGAGTGTGTGAGGGGTGTGTGGGGTCGTGAAGAGTGTGTGAGAGGAGTGTGTGGGGTCCACAATGCTGGTGGCTTTGCGGATGCAGCGTGAGGTGTAAATGTCTGTGATGGAGGGAAGAGAGACCCCGATGATCTTCTCAGCTGTCCTCACTATCCGCCGCAGGGTCTTTTGTTCCGAGACGGTGCAATTCCCAAACCAGGCAGTGATGCAGCTGCACAGGATGCTCTCGATAGTCCCTTTGTAGAACATGGTGAGGATGGAGGGTGGGAGATGGGCTTTCCTCAGCCTTCTCAGAAAGTAGAGACACAGCTGGGCTTTCTTGGTTATGGAGCTGGTGTTGAGCAGATGAGGTTCTCCGCCAGGTGAACACCAAGTAGCCATCGATGTTCAGCGGAGAGTGGTCATTCTATGCTCTCCTGAAGTCAACAACCATCTCTTTAGTTTTGTCCACATTCAGGGACAGGTTGTTGGCTCTGCACCAGTCCGTTAGCCGCTGCACCTCCTCTCTTTATGCTGACTCGTCATTCTTGCTGATGAGACCCACCACGGTCGTGTCATCAGTGAACTTGATGATGTGATTTGAGCTGTGCGTTGCTACACAGTCGTGAGGCAGCAGAGTGAACAGCAGTGGACTGAGCACACAGCCCTGTGGGGCCCCAGCGCTCAGTGTGGTGGAGTTGGAGATGCTGTTCCCGATCCGGACTGACTGAGGTCTCCCAGTCAGGAGGTCCAGGATCTAGCTGCAGAGGGAAGTGTTCAGGCACAGCATGTTCAGCTTTCCAATCAGGTGCTGAGAAATGATTGTTTTGAATGTTGAACCGAAGTCTATAAACAGCATTCGAACATATGTGAACGTACGTGTCCATCCTGCTTGAAGCTTCCTTCACTTGAAAATCACTCACTGATGCTGAGGATGGCCCCAAATGTATACCCTAAAGACTACTTACCAAAAACACTTTATACCTGAGTCTCACTCATTTTTTTTTTAGCCTATAACTTCACCTGGACGTGGCCACACGTCACTTCAGTACTTCACTACTACCTGAAGATGTGAAGCTAAAAACTAATCATAAAAGATGATGCTGTCTGATGTTCATACTGAACATGCTGTAAACACACTCAGTACAGTTAGTCTTTATTCTTCTACACCTGTATATTGTAATTTATAATCTCACTACCTGGAGTCAGCCAGAAAACAATGGGTTCCCTTTTGAGTCTGGTTTCTCTCACGGTTTCTTCCTTATGTTGTCTCAGGGAGTTTCTCCTCACTATTGTTGCATTTGGTGCATGAGGAAATATATAAAATAAAATCAGGATTATTTTCGTTATCTGTACAATTAAGTGTGGAAATTAAGTGTGGGTAAGTGTGACACGCTTGTGCATTTCAAGTGGATGTCAGACAGCAACAGGAGCGGTGATGACACTGATTTGTTAATCAATCATTTAAGGCACAAACCCTACTGCCAAACAATCTGTTCATATTAATAATCCTGCATTAAAATACCTTTATGGCAGTTCCACTGAAAATGGTTAAAAACATGTTAATAACATGGGAAAATTACACCACAGACCTCATGTAATTTTCTAGTACCCAAAAAGGGGGTCCAACTGCCTCCAATGACTTCAGACTTTCACATGATGAAGACCCTGGAAAGACTGGTTCTTGCTCACCTCAGACCCACACTTGGCCCATCACTAGACCCCATGCAGTTTGCTCACCAACACCATGTAGGTGTTGATGTGATAATCTAACTACTGAACAGGGCCCCTTCACAAATGGACAAGGCAGCACTGTGAGGGTTATGTTCTTTGTTTTCTCCAATTTGTGCGCCTACAGAACTGTGTGTTAGATCAGGTGGTTATACAGCATAGGAGCTCCACAGGGGACAGTCCTGTCTCCATTTCTATTTATGCTGTACACATCAGACTTTCAGTACAACTCAGCAATGTGTCACCTGCAGAAATTCTCTGATGAGTCTCTAGACTCTGAACTGATTGTTCAGTAGAGGATGCTGGGTAACCTGCTGCTTATCCTGGACAATGCTCCTCCTCACCCCCTCCATGACTATCTAACCAGTCAGCGGAGCACCTTGCTCCAGACTGATCCAGCCACACTGCAGCAAAGAGTGGTACAGGAGGTCCTTCATACCTGCCGCTATCAGTCTTTATAGCTTATCCACCAGCTGTTGTCTATGACTGTAGGCACACAAACACACCTCCATACAATTTACTCAAGCACAACACTAAACACTAAACTCTATACCTTTACACTTACATTTATGTCATTTGGCAGACGCTCTTATCCAGAGCGACTTACAGAAGTGCTTTGAAGTCTCCATCAATAAACACATCCTGATACTGTTTCGTTAGGACACAGACTAAGATGAATAACGGATCAGTAAAGTGCTATATCTATCTATCTATCCATCTATCCATCTATCCATCTATCTATCTTATATTATAAATCCTGATCTACTTTTCCTCTTACAGTAAACTCCAGCAGCTACTTCACCTGCTCTCATCAGAGCTACATTGACCCTGTTTCTCATAATAGTACCTGGTATTTGATAAAATATGATTAAACAAAGGACTGCATTCATTAAATGCTTTATGTGAGTTAATACACTTTATATCAGTCGATATAAAGTTCAGAAGAGGATTCAGAAGAATATAATAAAATATTCTTCAATTATGACCCTTCTTGGTCTCACAAAAATGCTGATGTGCCCCGGGCAGCATTTGAGTTTGACCTCCCTGCTGTAGTGTGTGGGAGAGATTAGTAACTGCAGTGGGGGGCAGTAATGAGCTTTAAGGCTACTTTTCACCTGCAGACGGAAATCGCGAGCAAGTGCAGCTACAATCTAATTGGTGGCGCTCCTGGGCGAGCTGCTATCTGATTGGTGCAGCGCTTTAGCGGGTGTTTCAGCGTCTTCCGTGTTTGTCTCGGAGCTGTAGTGGGTCGGGGCTTTCCGATTCGCGTGTTTGTGTTCATTAATTCAGCATTTATATTTACTTACCGGAATTAAACCGAATAAATCACAAGATGATGGAGGCCGAACAGATAACGGAACAGTTTAATCGGTGAGTGAAAATGATCGCTAGGTCGCTAGTGCAGGTGAACAGCTGTTCCTAATAAAGCGGACATTGAGTGTATATCCGTTAGCATTTACACTTTAAACTTTAATAATGTCCAGTTTCTAAGTTACCTCCTCATTTCTTATCGAAGAAAAGTTTGATCTCTGTGACTTTAGCCGTGGCATGGGTGTTAGTACCAGATGGGCTGGTTTGAGTTTTTCAGAGACTGCGTGTGTGTATTCTAATGTAAATAGTGAGCTTGTGTGTGTTGTGTATATTTGTCACATATACACTACAGTATGGTGTAAATTTTTATCTTTGCATAATCCAACTTGTTAGGAAGTTGGGGTCAGATCGAGGGGTCAGCTGTGTTACAGCACCCCTGGAGCTGAGAGCTGTGTATCATTTAGCTAATATCTGTGTGTATTTGTGTGTGTGGTTTATTTGCAGGTCTTTGAATATCAATGATGCAGACAGTGAGGAGAAATATAACAGGTACACACATACCAGGACACTTCATACATCTCTCTTGACTCCCAGTATTGCTGCTTTTCTGAAACTAGAGACGCCTCCACTCACCACGTTCCACTAACAACCCAGTGATGGATTTTCCTTCATGTTCATTTCAGTTCGTTTCATTTAAAGTGACCTTGTGTTTCGGTGCTGAGGTGCAGTCTATATTTCTATTAGTTCTTTATTTAAACATTTACTGTTTACTATTTTCTATCACACAGTTAGTAAAGTTTACAAATTTAAATGAAAAATGAACATAGTTTAGGAATTTTATGTTTTAAATCAGGAGACTAAATGCATTTTAGTAAACTGTACAGTTGCAGGATCATGGTGAGAGTGGTGTATTCTGAATTTTACTCTCTTACACAGAAAATACCTGATTTCTAATAAACACTGTGCAGGGGGAAACCACACAAAACTGCTAATGTAACAGAATTACCTGCATCATACAAACTGAAACTGAAACTACACAAACACATTTTGTATAGTAAACACATGGAAACCAGAGGAACCACATTGAACTCTAAAACAAAACTCAAATCAAAATTGAAAAGAATCAAATCAACACTATAAGATCAGAGCTGTACTAAAACTGTAAAATCCCATCAAGTTCCATCAAGTTTCAGAAGTGTTGGGGGCGTAGTCAATGGGATGCCATTTGTAGTCTAAATTAAATAAATAAACAAAAACATGCCTGTAACGTAAAATGTGTAAGTGCAGCAATAATTATATATGAGTCAATATATTGCGAAATAATTTAGTAAATAAAGTGATATTGAACCCATTATTATAAAATACTATTTAATCATACTCATTTTCACATTTTTATTTTTAAAATGGCTTTTTTTCTCCAAAAGACTGCTTTTATTTGATAGTGACACTCTTATTTCATTCTGTTGTAATCTGTCAAATGAAGCTGAACCTATTCAGTGGCTAATATTTTTGTCATTCGCTTTCATTTTTGGCATCTGCATTAAGTTATCAGTTGTAAAAAAAAAAAAAAAAAAAAAAAAAAGAATTTACACAGAATAAAGCATCCGCCACTATCATCAATGGTCCCAGTGTAATGTGTGTGTGTCTGTGTGTGTTAGGTTCAGACAGCAGGGGAAGGAGGCAGCTCAGCGAGGTGATCTGGAACTTTCTCTGCGGTTTTTCCGTCAAGCGTTTGACCTGCGGCCAAGCGACAAAATGCAGAGTCGAATCCAGCGATTGGAGGAAGCCATAAAGGAAATTAACTCATCAGAGGAAGAGGAGGAGTTTGTGGACGTGCTCGGCAGTGGGTTGATGATGTATAAAGGACTTTATGATCAGCTGTATGAGCACCAGAAAGAGGGTGTGGCCTTTCTGTACAGCCTGCACAGGGACGGACGCGGTGGCGGGATCCTTGCCGATGACATGGGCCTGGGCAAGACGGTGCAGGTCATCAGCTTTCTCTCGGCGATGTACGATGCCGAGCTGACCAATCACACGCTTCTCGTTATGCCCACCTCCCTCATCAAGAACTGGCTTAGTGAATTTAAGCGCTGGACACCTGGTCTGCGTGTCAAAGAGTTTCATGGCACCAGCAAATCAGAGCGCAGCCGGAACCTGGAACGAATCCAACGAGGGAGTGGAGCCATCATCACCACCTATCAAATGCTAATTAATAATTGGCAGCAACTGGCTTCATTCGGAGGGCGAGAGTTCTTCTGGGATTACATCATCCTAGACGAAGCCCACAAGATCAAAAGCTCATCAACAAAAACTGCGAAGAGTGTGAGTGCAGTTCCGGCACGGCACCGCCTCCTGCTCACCGGCACTCCTGTCCAGAACAACCTGCGGGAGATGTGGGCGCTGTTTGACTTTGCCTGCCAGGGTGCATTGCTAGGCAGCGCCAAGACCTTTAAAGCAGAGTATGAGAACCCAATCACACGGGCGAGGGAGAAAGATGCCACGCCCGGAGAGAAAGCGCTTGGGCTTAAAATCTCGCAGAACCTGACTGAGCTTATCAGGCCATACTTCCTGCGCAGGACCAAAGCTGAGGTACAGAATAGGAAGCACCTTGTACACAGAACCAAAGAGGAAGATCAGGAACAGGAAGTCCGGAATCAGCAGAGTGTTAGAGTGACTGAGATCCCATCTCTAACGCGTAAGACAGATCTGATTGTGTGGACGTACCTGAGTGATGTTCAGGAGGACATCTATAGACAATTCATCTCTCTGGACCACATCAAAGAACTGCTGACCACCACACGCTCGCCACTAGCAGAGCTCACTGTGCTCAAAAAGCTCTGTGACCATCCCAGATTGCTCTCTGCCCGAGCCGTTACCCAGCTTGGACTCGGGGCGGGGACAGCCGACTTCCACGAGGATGATGGCCAATCAACTGCGAGCAGCATTGTGGGTGTGACTGATGAGACGCTGATCAGTGAGTCGGGAAAGCTGCGTTTCCTGCTGAATCTAATGGAGAGTCTGAGGGATGAGGGGAAGCGCACACTCGTCTTCTCCCAGTCCAGGAAGATGCTGGACATCATTGAGCGTGTGCTGACCAACAGGAAGTTCCGTCTGTTGCGGGTGGACGGCACCATCACGCAACTCGCTGAGAGAGAAAGACGCATTGCTCTCTTTCAGACAGACGCGCGCTACTCTGTCTTTCTGCTGACCACACAGGTGGGCGGTGTCGGCCTCACCCTCACCGCTGCCAACAGGGTGGTGATCTTCGACCCCAGTTGGAACCCCGCGACGGACGCGCAAGCAGTAGACCGAGCGTACCGTATTGGCCAGACAAATGATGTCATCATCTACAGACTCATCACCTGTGGAACTGTGGAGGAGAAGATCTTCAGACGACAGGTGTGTGTGTGTGTGTGTGTGTGTGTGTGTGTGTGTGTGTGCTTGCTTGCTTACTAGTTTAAGATTTTTAGTTGAAATGAACTAAAAGATGAACTTTACTCAGCTGGAGTTGGGTGTTTTTTTTTTTTTTTTTTTTTTTAAATTATTATTATTTTTTTTATACTAGTTAGTTTTGCACTTCAGATTTTTTTGGCTTGCTCAGATTAACGTTGTATGTTTAGAAAAATGATTTCGTACCATTTATGTAGAGGTCCAATTGAAATGTCACATTTCAAGGTTCTTTTGTCATTAATTACTTTCGTCATTCTATTTTGGTATTTAAATCTACAGTAAATAATCATTAGACTAGTTGATTAAAAAAATAGTCAAAAGATTAATTGTATATAAAACTAGTTGTTGTTGAAAGAGTAGTGTTCTTTTGGACCTCAGGAGAAGCATTAGGGAGCTCTATTCATTTGTGAAGTTTAAGAAAAGTCTCTTGGGTAAAGCTCTTCATGAAGCTGGGAGAGATGATTTCAATTTCAATTTATTTATAAAGCACATTTAGAACAACTTTCATTGACCAAAGTGCTGTACATAAATCATAAACCTAATTACAGCATTTAAAAAATGCACAGACCTAATCACTGCAATTAGTGATGCATAGGCTTGTACGCAACAATAAAATCCATATAACCTTAAGACAACCCAATCACCTATCATGAGTTTTTAACAGACATTTAAATTCAGACACTGTAGAAGCAGTTCTGATAGATATAGGCAGAGTGTTCCAAAGTTTGGGACCAGCAACAGAGAAAGCTCTCTCTCCCCTACATTTTAGTCTTGTTCTGGGAATCCACAACATACTGTATGTGTAGTCTGAGATCTGAGTGATCTGACAGGATTGTGGACGGTAAGCAACTCTGAGAGATATTGAGGAGCAAGATGATTAACAGCCTTGTACACAAAAAGCAAAATTTTAAACTCAATACGGTACTGCAAGGGTAACCAGTGCAGCGAGCGTAAAATAGGTGTAATATGTACCCATTTGCGACTGCCC
>JAKXMS010000070.1:6736-19782 GCA_022985145.1 Pangasius djambal
CCGGATTGAATACAAGGTCTCCCTCCTCACACATCAGTGCATCCATGGCAACGCCCCCACTTACCTTAAAGAACTCCTCACCCCACAGATCTCAGCACGTCCCCTCCACTCCACAAGCACTTATCGTCTCCTCCCCCCTAGGACTAAGACCCGCACCATTGGGGATCGAGCCTTTTGCGCCGCTGCTCCTTGCCTGTGGAATGCCCTCCCTGAACATCTGAGGGCTCCACAAATGACTGATAGTTTTAAAAGGGGTCTAAAAATGTACCTTTTTAAAAAGTCTTTTAATATTTAGAGTTTAAATTTCTGTGCTAATCTCAGTTGGCAGCTGGTTTTAATTGCTGTATATATTATGACTCTTTTCTGTAGCACTTTGAGATTTTCTTTAAAATGTAAAGTGCTTTATAAATAAAATGTATTATTATTATTATTATTATTATGATGAAGCAGCACGTGCACATTTACTTCATAGTCCATCTTATTTAAAGACATGTTACGTGTGATATTGTACGCTTTGAGGAACTCACGTGTTTCCAGGCTCTGGATAACACACACGTTAAATTCATTAATTAAGTTGCGACAGGCCCCGCCCACTCTGTGCTTCCGCTTCCTTTTCTTGAAGATCCTGGGGTGAGTGAGAGAGAAAGAACAAACAGATGTAGACAGACAGAGAGGGAGAAGGTGTTTGCTCAATAAATTACACACACACACACACACACCTGACGGGGGTCTCCTTATAGGAGATCTGTCGAACCGTGTGGTCACTGGGATTATAGTACTCCTTTGAGATTAATCTGGGACTGCGGCGTGACATCTCTGCTGGATGAGAGGAGAGAAACAGAAGAGCTTACATGTGCTTAGATGGTTAACAAGATGGTTATAAAATGGCTCCATGTTACACAGCATTCAGCTCACACTTTGCTCCTGTTTGTAGATTGCAGGGAGTCACACTGTGTCCTAAACCACATCAGCTACCAATATTTAAAGTGTAATCAGTGATTTTGGTATAAATTAAACTGACTGTTTTAAACCTCAAAAGCCAAAAAGCAGCAGCTCTGTGCAGCGTTCCCTCAAAAAAGCCACGACTCGATACACAGAACGGCTGAATAGGATTAGTTTGTGGATTTGTGATCAAATACTGATGACCAAATTATAGCTGAGTTTATCAGGATAACTTTTTAATCAAGATTGCTAATGGCATTCAGACTCCATCCAGGATATAAACTGACTCTAGACAATTCAAAATAAAGCAGAAGATTAGAAATCTGTACAGAAGCAGTGTTACTGAAAGCCCTAGAGGAGAGAGTCCACTACACAGGCGCTGCTTCACACTCACACAGCAAACAGGAAGTAGATTAAAGCGAATTACACGTACTGTTCTCTTGAATCGCTGCTTTCTGCTTGCTTTGAAACACTGAGATACTCTCTGGGTTTGTGAAATTGTGAACTACGGAATGAACAGTAGCTGTGAGCCACGCCTCTGTGATGTCATAACGATTCCGAGTAATAATGACATTACATGGGGGGGTCTATGTGGGGATTCTATTGGGGGGGGTCTGTTGGGGGGGGTCGGGGATGTCAGCTTGAGGAAGCTTTGTGTCAGTGGGTTATATATTTTATTTAATTATTTTAAAATATGAATTGGTTTAATTATTTCTCGATGTGTGTCTGCACAGTCAGGCCCATAAATATTTGGTTATTGTTTGTGTACTTATTTTATTTTAGTTACATTTTTTTAATTAAATTAGTTTTTAAACCCAAATCTGGTGATCGGTGTAGGAATTACTGCACTTTTATATGTGACCCCCCCTTTATTAAGAGACCAAAATTGCTTTTGTCAGCAGTCACATCATCAATAAATACAACAGACACACACACACACACACACACCATAAGATGAGGTGGTATGCTTCAGACCATGAGCAGTTCCTTCCCTTCTGCATACTCTTCTCTTCCCATTAGTCTGGTACAAGTTCATCTTTGTCTCATCTGTCCATAGGATGTTATTCTAGAACTGTACAAGATTTTGTTGTTGTTGTTGTTGTTGTTGTTTTGATGTTTTTGGCTCATTCTAATCTGGTCTTCAATCAGACTCAATCTTTAAGTCTCAGCTGAAAACATATTTGTTTAGTCGAGCCTTTAGTGAATAGTTTTTTCTTAGGTACAGGGGCAGGTCTGGAGGGTTCACAGGCATAGAGTGTTGTGGTGAACTGGGATGTTTGGATGCTGTCGAGAACGCACCTGCTTAGTATTAACCCTGAACAAGTTGACATCGTGGTGAAGACGTACAGTTAGAGAGTGGCTCAACTGCCTGGTCCACAAATAACAGAGTGCATGGCACATATTTCAAAGATATACAGGAAAGACCTAAAGGACAGTTAGAGAGTAAACCTGCTGAAAAGAAAAACTAGTTTACAGCACAATGTCAACCATTAAGAAGAAAAGCGTCTAAGAAAATCACTGACATTTACATTTACGGCATTTGGCAGACGCCCTTATCCAGAGCGATTTACAATAGTGCTTTGAAGACTATCAAAAATACATTCTGATATTGGCTCACTAGGTCACAAACTAGGAATACCATCAGCCCAAGACTCTGTTGGTGTTTTTTTTTTTGTGTGTGTGTGTGTGCGTGCGTGCGTGTGTGTGTGTGTGTGTGTGTGCAAGTGCTAACTTAAGTACTTAATGAAGAGGTAAGTCTTTAGACGTCGTTTGAAGACTGCCAGTGACTCAGCTGTTCGGACATCTAAGGGAAGTTCATTCCACCACCTTGGTGCCAGAACCGAGAAGAGTCTCGACGCATGACATGATTTTGTGATTTTGTCACTGAAGTGATTTTGACTGTTGATTTTGATTGTTGGTGCCAGACAGGCTGGTGTGAGTGTTTCTATAAGTGCTGATCTCTTGGGAATTTCACACACAACAGTCTCTAATGTTTACTCAAGAATAGTGCAATAAACACCCAATGAGCAGCAGTTGTGCAGACGGAAACACCTTGGAGATGCTGAGGTCAGTGGAGAACGGCCAGACTGGCTCAAACTGACAGAAAGGCTGCAGTAACTCAGATAATCACTCTGTACAATGTAAATCAATCTGTTGCACCTTGGGGCAGATGAGCTACAACAGCAGAAGATCACGTCAGGTTCCACTTCTGTCACCCAGGAACAGAAAGCTGAGGCTGCAGTGGGCACAGACTCACCACAACCGGACTGGTGAAGGCTGGAGAAACGTAGCCTGGTCTGATGAATCTGGATTTCAGATTTCAGAGGAACACAGATGATATGGTCAGAATTCAGCACTAACAGCATGAATCCATGGACCCAACCTGCCTTGTGTCACCAGTTCAGGCTGGTGGAGGTGGTGTGATGGTGTGGGGAATGTTTTCTTGGCACACTTTGGGCTTGTTAATACTAATCACTCATCTCATGAATGCCACAACATATTTGAGTATTGTTGCTGATCATGTGCATCCCTTCATGGCCACAATTTACCATCTTCTAATGGCTCATCATTCCAGCATGATGATGCACCATGTCACAAAGCACAAGTCGTCTCAAACAGGCTTCATGAACATGATGATGAGTTCAGTGCTCTTCAGTGGCCTTCCCAGTCACCGGATCTGAACCCAGTAGAACACCTTTAGGACGTGGTGGAACGGGAGATTCACAGCATGAAAGTGCAGCTGAAAAATCCGCAGGAATTTCGTGATGCGATCATCTCAACATGGACCAGAATCTCAAAGGAAATGTTTCGAACATCATGTAGAATCCAAGAATTGAGGCTGTCTTGAGAGCAAAGGGACTGAGAGCCCTACCCAGTATCCCAGTATCAGTGGTGTTCCTAATAAACTGCTCAGGGAGCGTATATCAAGATGCTTAAAACATGACATTCTGAAAGTAATTTGTTCAGAGATACGTCATGCTTGAAAAGCAAAGTATAATGAGGGAATGTGATGTCGCAACAACTGCATTTTGGTTACTAGGGACAACAGTATCATAAATAATGTTATAATTTTAAATAAAATCTTTAAGACTGTGCAACTAGCTTTCTTTTACAAAGTCCCAATCCGTTTAACTAAATCACCAGCATGATGGCATCACTTCAAAAAACCTTCATCATAAAACCAGTCTTTATGCAGATAATGTAATATGTTTTCTGCAGAGCCGATAAACTTGGTGACAAAAGTAATTCATATATTTTCAGAAATTTCAGATGACTCTATAAACTGGAATAAATAAACTATCTAACTAACTAAATGTCGGCGCTACCCAAAATCACCTACTTATTCACAAGCATTCAAATTCAAATCCCAAGTAGTTGGTTAAAAACAAACAAAACAGACCCTATTGTAATAAGATTCTACCAGAAAAATAAAACTAAAACTCCAAAAATAAAAAATAAAAAAATCTAGAGGGACTAGGTGCTTCCAGTTTTTCCCAGTTGTTTCTTATCAAATAAATACACACCACAATAGACCACTCGTGGATGGACGATGGCCCAGGAACAAACCGACTGCAGAAATATACCTTCTTTAAGTACTTCTATAAAAACACAGCAATAGCAATAACTCTGACAGCCCAGCGGAATACCATCTACATTATGAAGTTCACACTGGCACACACCAATATGGCACGATCGAGATGTTTCAATTAACAAAAAAAATCCCCAGTAAAAGGTATAAGATGGAAAAACAGCCTGGCACTACTCCTCTTCCCCATTCATCGACTGAGTGTTTCTGCCCACATGGCTGCATGTTGTTTTTTTTTTTTTTTGCCCCCATGTCACTCAGAGTGGCCTCCCAGGAGATCAGGGGTTTTCTGAAGTTCTCAAGCCAGCCGTGGCCATGGTTGGAGTTACTGGGAGCAGAGTGAACAGTCCCCCAGTTCAGACGACTGCCGTAAACATTAACTGAAGCTCAGCTTTACATTGGCGGAGCTGGAATTTTAAGCAGCATACATGTGGCATGTGCTATGACATCACACCCAAATGATAATCAAATCCTTTTTCGTTTCACAGAAAGTGTGTGCTGATGTAAGCAAAGCTGAAATACCGAATCAGAAGGACACTAGTTACAAGTGTAACATAAATAACAGGTTTCTATTAAAAAGTTTTAATAAGTTGTTGCTCCTGTAGTAACAGCTCATTCATATAATGCAAGCATCATAATATATGGATTAAAAACGTGCTGTTTAGCAAAGAAAAGCAAGTAGCTGTTGATGTAATGATGTTTTCGGAGACTTTTATTTTACTTTTTTTGGAAGGAAGTCTCAAGTGTAAGTGTCAGCAAGTTTCCCAACTCAGAGATTAGTTCCTGTTATTGATAACATTCTACACTGATCAGTAAATAACATGAAACCCACTGACAGGTGAAGTGAATAACGCTGATTATCTCGTTACAGTGGCACCTGTAAAGGTGAGGGATTATTAGGCAGCAAGTGAACAGTCGGTTCTCGAAGTTGAGGTGTTGGAAGCAGGAAAAATGGGCGAGCGTAAGGATCTGAGGGACTCTGACAAGCGCCAGATTGTGATGTCTAGACGACTGGGTCAGAGCTTCTGCAAAACAGCAGGTCTTGTGGAGTGTTCCCGGTGTGCAGGGGTTAGTACCTACCAAAAGTGGTCCAAGGAAGGACAACCGGTGGAGCGGTGACAGGGTCATGGACGCCCAAGGCTCAGTGATGCGCGTGCGAGCTGTTTTGGCGGCACAAGGGAGATTTACACTATATTAGGCAGGTGGTTTTACTGTTGTGGCTGATCAGTGTAGTAGCTATTAACAGTCGTTCCCTCACCAGGTTCTCTCTCTTATGTCAACGAGACAAAAACTGCAGCTTGTTAAATTACTGAGAAACCAGAACTCTATCTGAAGACACGCCTCTATCCTGAAGACTCGAGTCTCAATTACGTTCCATAACGTTATCTCTGATATACAAACTTAACTGTTTATCTATATAGCATTATTAATCCTGAAAGAGTGCCACGGCACTCTCAGCACCCCACTTCCTGCGTCCCTGTAAGGAGGTGTACACGCGTCCCAGGTGGAGTGTGGGTATAAATGCGAATGTGTGTGTGTGTGTGTGTGTGTGTGTGTGTGTGTGTGTGTACTTGAGTACATGAACGTGTGCACAATATTTCTTTAATGTCTTCTTTCATGTATTTTCGTGTTATCTTTTGCTTTCCCAACTGATTTCCCTTCCTTTTCTTAATTAAAAAAAAAAAAAAAAACAGTTTTTTTTTTCCCCAGTGAATCTTTATTGTTGACAAATGTGTAACAGGATTTGGTCCATTTAAACCACACTGGTTAAAACCATCCTTGACATGGAGAACAGGCTGTGTGTTACGTCAGTGTATTATCCAAATGATCCAATTTAACTCATTGTTCAAAACATTTCTGAGCTCAGTTTCTACACAATTACTCATTAAGTCCACATTCTTTACACTTCAAAAGTGCTACAAGTCCATTTCAAAACATGGCAAATCATTTCAACAGCCTTCACAGAAGGCAAACCTTTCATAATCAAAATCAGAAGTAGTATTCATAACTCTTCAATTACTCATTATGCCATTTTCTCAGTTCTTTCTTATTATATAGCAAATTCCTGTTAAACAGCTCCTCTGTTAAATTCACAGAACTAGGATTTGGAATGCAGCGAATCCCTTCATGTGTATAATACCTTCTGCTCCTTCTCCTTTTTTAAAGGAAAGTAAAAAAAAAAATTAAATAAAAAAGAAATGTAATTAACTTCCTAAAATTCACAGAGTGAGGAAAAAGTTATGTTTATAATCACATGAAGATATTACAGAGAAGTGTTGAGACTTTGAACGGATATTTATCTTTCCAGTACAAAAAACTAAAAGAACGCAAAAGCCAACGGCTTAACACTCTACGTTGGTGTTGGTAACAGGTAAAACTTTACAAGTCTCCAGAACTATATCAAATGTATGGCCAAGTCCCAGGCTGGTAAATTTCACAAACATTCCAAACGTATAATGTTCATCATGAAGACACGGGAACGTGGGGACGAGCGGACTTCCTGTGTTGAGTGCAACGAAGACTGACGTACCGCAGGTCAGAAGGTGGTGGCAGCGTGGGCGTGGTCATGGGCTGGCTGGGAGAGGGTGGAGGAGTCGCGGAGGGCGTGTGGGCTGATGAATGGACGCAGACACCTGTGTGTGATTAACAGCAGGATATTTTGCAGTAAGGGGCTGAACCGGTGCAGAGCGGCACCACGGGCAGCTCCCCGGACAGTGTGCGGCCGAGCCTGTATGAGTGTACCATTAGTTTTTCTTTCACTTTATTTTTTCATGAGAGTTCCATGCTGAAAAGCACAGAGGGAAAGTCGAATAAATATAACACCGCTCTTCTAACGCCTGCCTTCACAGTCGTTTATCTACATTACAGTAACCCGTGCGGTTTGTCTGAGATGCAGATGGGGGTCACAGGAGATTTTTTTTTTTACCCAATGTTTACTGGAGTTCGACGCAGATGAACCCGACTGAGGCATCATGTGGAGCTCCTCGGAAGCCCTTACACCAGACGCAGCAGCTCCACGCCCAACACACTCCCGTGGTAATCACAGTGACCGTTTACACTGCATCTATTCACTGCATTGTTTTGTTTTGTTTTGCTTATTTGGGTTCCAGCTAGAAACACCGCAAATTAGCACAGCCCTGCTATATTTTGCAGCGTATGTCCGTAAGCTAAAGAGGACATGGGCTATATTTCCAGCTGGATCCTACTGCGTCAGTGATAACACTAACTCTAACTAACACGAACTTCTGAGCATAGCAGTGAACATGTTGTTGCATTAATGTTTAATAAATGAAGCATGTTTAATAAATATACATGACGGGTGGACCAACTACAGACAAACAAAAATATTAGCATTAATTATTAATTTAACAACTCAAAACAGCAAATTAAAAGTGAGCTCAAATTGCTTCCATCCCACACTCGCATTATGATTTCATGACCTCGGTCTTAGCGTCTCGCGGCTTCATTCGTGTGCACGAGTAACTGTCCAAGCACAATGTTAAAAGTCACACAATAGGATGTGCTGGATCAAGTGCTATTTTATAAGCTGCTGAATAAGGAATGAATGCGGAAGCCCTGTGATGATTACACCTAGGACTACTCATGCACTGAATTCTTAAAACCAGCCAAAACGAAAAAGACAAAATTTAGTTTTTCTGCCATTAATTTACGTTGAAACTTGAAACTACTGTAAGAAAACGTGAATATTTTACCAAAATGATGGACATGTTTTTGTTTAGGTTATTTTCTAACCTAGCCTTGGCATCTTCCTGCAAAGATCACGCACAGATAAAAACAAAACAGTCTGCCGAGACATGTCTAAAACCTTGTGTGATTTTCGTACCATTTTTTTTCAGGTTTTTTTTGCAAAGTTACGCACCATAGTGAAACAGAATCGCTCCGGTTCATGATCAGTTAAATAGCTGGATGTTAAAAATGCTCCTGTGCCATCACATCATCATCAAAACAGAGAAGAGCCCGCTGTACAGATGACACAGCTTTAAAATGTTCAAACAAAATAAATAAAAGATAACGGCGAATAAAAGACATTAAGATGAACAACAGATCAGAAGTGAGTGAACGAATCAGCGAGATCAGAGAGATCAGTCGAGTGAAGAAGTGACGAGGCTCTGACGGGTCAAGTGCCGAGACAAGAGACTGACGGGGATGACGCTGATAATTAAAGTGATAATTAGCATTTCATATTGTAAACTTGGAACTCTGCAATTTGTCAGTCATGGTGTTTTTCCATCAGTAGATTACAGACGTGACCAAATATATTGGTACCCTTTGAAAGTTTAAACCACTCAGATTTAATTAGTAGTACAGGTGCTTATCTTATAATCAGCCAGGTTAAAGGTAGTTCCGGATGTAGTCACTCGTCTATTATACTATTTGCTTTCTTATTTGAAATAATCAAAAGTAAAGTTTCTATTCTATTCGATGTAAAATAAGTAATACTGAATATCATGCACTTCTGTAAGTTTCAACTTAATGGAGAGAAAAATTGCTTTTTTTCCTTTTTCTTTTTTCTGTTCTTTTTTTTTTTTTTTTTTTAAAGGTGGAAGGGTACCAGTGGAAAGTTATACATTTAGAGGAAGGCGGGGCGTCTTTCAGTGGAATGGAATCCGAATGAAATCCTTAAAAGAAATTTTGAAGATGACATTTTCTCCTTTTTTGGGGCGAGGCAGACTTTAAACGTTACTTCTGGATGAAATATGTGCAGAAGACAAACATATTTCAGTGCAGGAAAACTTGCGGTTTTCAGAAATATATGAAGTAGGGTTTGTTTTCCAGGCTGCCACACATATATCATATTAGTCTTTTTTTTAATTATTTTTTTTATTTTTAAATTGTTTCACGTTTTTCTGTTACATCATTTTACATTTGAAAGCAAAAAGGCGGGGGGGGAGGTTGGGGGGACGTTTTTCTGTCTTCTGTCTTTTTTGGGGAGCTTAAAGGCAAGTGCTTGTGTTTAAAGACACTGGAAAAAATAAAAAAGTCTCTTAACGTGTCTACTCAAGAAAAATCTAGCAGCTCCGGAGGCGTGAACTGCACGCAGGTGATTTGCATAATCTAAATGGCATATCCAGAAAATCAACTTAACCTGGTGCGTAAAGCATCTCTGAACAGGAGTAACTTTCCTCGTGTAAATATTGACGTAATGTTTGGAGTTAAGTGGCCGACTCTGAACACACCTCCTGGTGTGCATCAGATCAAAGTACTGCCTGAAGTTGGGTGTAACGGCGGAGCTGAAATGAAGGGATGCGTCCTCTCGGTATACGCTGTGCGTGCAAACTGCCTGAAGTTGTGGGCTCTTACACGCAAAGCATCATCAAATGTGTAAATAAGAGCCCGTGTGTGATATTTCCCTCTATGAGGTAATGTGATGTGTTGCCCTGCAAAAATATTCAGAAATATATATATATATATTTTTTTTTAGTGATGAAATTTGTCCAAAAGATCAATTCTTATTTAATCGTTAAATTGGAAAGTTTTCTAACATTCTGTGGACTGTGTACGATTTTACGTTAATGCATACTATCAATGCTCTAAGATCGATAAATTATTTCTTTCCTATCTCGTTACATGGATCATGCTCACGGACACTATCACGACCGGACGACTGTACACATGGTCCCAACGTGGCTTTGCTTTTTGAAAGGATGCGGAAGCGATGCTTAAGTGACACTGTTTTCACCTATACAGACCTCACTTATATCTTCCCCACATTCACTCTGGCTTACCTCTAGCCCGAGAACACCAGAGCCATGGCCATACATTCCACTCTGGGGATTTATCCCTAAAAGAGACGCAGGAACTGCCATGCTCAAACCACTTCTACTACTACTACTGCTGCTGCTACTACTGGAGTGGTGTGGAGACAAGACTGGAATTCCACTTCTGCCTCCAGCGCTGCCTTGAGTACCTTTGCCGCCTGAAGCCTGGTGCTGAAGAGGATTCTGAGGGGAAATAACTGACCCTTCTGAACCTTGGGACTCGGTAGTACCACTGATGCCACCGTGCCTTTCACAGTGAGAGCGATGCCTCATGAAGCTGTCACGCCACATGAACTTTTTCCCACAGCTGAGGCAGTCGTAGGGCTTCAAACCCGTGTGTGTCTTCATGTGCTCTGTGAGATGGTGCTTCATCTTGAACTTCTTGGAGCAAACTGGACAGTGGAAAGGCCGCAGATCTAGATGCATGTTGATGTGGCGGTCTCGCATGCTCTTGTGAGTAAACCTTTTACCACAGTGGCACATGAACACTTTAGCGCCAGCCCCGCTGCCGTCTAACCCGTCTAAGCCGCTGTCCATTCCACCCTGCCCAGTCAGGTGGACTGTTCCATGCTCCGAAGTTCCTTTTAATGACACCCCAGGCAAAGCTTCTTGCAGCCCAACCGTAGGAGAAGCTTGGTTATAGAGAAGAATCTGGTTCCCCTGCATGTCCAGCGGGAAGAGCTGTGTTCTGGCAGCGGCCGTCTGGACCGAGCTCAGTAACGCAGTAACTGCTCGACTGGTGCTCTGGCTGGGGTTCTCCAAAGTGTGCTGTGATGACGTTTGGTCCATCAAACCACTTTCAAACTTGAGGTAGTCTTCAGGTGATTGGCAGTAGTCAACCTGAAGAAATAACAGCAAAATGTGATTAAATGGATTCAAATGACTAAACTGTGACAACCAACCAGGCTTGTGTGATACTGTGCACAACATCGGCACAGAACAGATAAAAAGCGCATTTAATCACTTTGTAATTATCATCATCATTGACAGTTTGTATAAAGGGTTAGATCGGACACGTCGTTTTAGGCTTATTTAATCTTTTTCAGCCAAAATTCTTCAGAGGCATCCTGATAAACATGATTAATCGATGTTAACTATATACTAGTGGTGTAACTGAACACGATCGAATACAGATCCAACTGCAGCAGGTGCAGTATTCTTTTTCTTTTTTAAAGAAAGTTGAACAGAAAGCTTCAGAACAGGTGTGTGCACTGGGATCCTGCAGGACTAAAAAAAAAAGATGTGTTAGAGTGAGATGTTTACAGCTCAAAAACCGGACAAGCTGACTGGAAACATTCAGGCACAGGAAACAGTAAACACAGCTTTCTTCTTCTTCTCAGTCCTTTCAGGGGAAATAAGTTAACGTCAGTGCGCATTTCTGGTTTAGAGTGTATACGCAGAACACAATAACCAGAACCTGGCAACCCTGCTAGTTAAACAAAGAACAATTTCATTAACGTTACAAATATCACAAATGTAAATATTGGAATCTGCATACTGCAAGGGCTTGCGATAACTGAATGATTTTAATACTGCAGGTAGCAGAGAACGCTTTCTGTTCCTCAAAAGAACATGAAACATGTATACTGGTTATGTCACTTAAAGTTTTAAATATCTAAATAGAATCTAAATTGATTTTACACTTTTAGCATTATCGTATCGCATATCGCATTATTTAACAAGTGATCACATCTCGCATTTTTCTTCGGTAACCTGCAGCCCAGTGAACTTTCCTGATCTTTCTGAAATGTAACAAACCCAAAAACTGAAGTAACTCTGACAGCATTTTATTAGATGGCTGCTGTTGTCAACTGTAGCACTAATAAGAGTTTGTTGATTTGGGAAAGACGTTGATGTTGAAACATATTTAGCTTCTGTACTCAGTCACATCAGACAGAAGATAGAAATCTTTCCAGAAAGTTCCACGGGGCGTCTGGTTCAGGAGATGAATAAAGTTAAATTCTGCAAAATTTGTTGTTATAATTAGTGAATGAAAAATGACTTCTTTTTCTTGAGGTCCTGTTTTTTTTGTTTTTTTTTTTAAACAATGTTTTCTAATATTTCCAGTGCACAGTGATAGGTTTAGCATTAACGTACATACATACATAAATACATAATAAATAAATAAATAAATAAATAAATAAAACACACACACACACACACACACCTATTGTCGGTTTAAATACGTATGACATGAATATTCTGAGCACTAAACAGATACAAACACAAATGGCATTGCATTACACCTCTACTATATACGTGTCTAATGTTAGCCAAGTCAAACAAGCACTGATAGATTATTCCACAAAAATATGGCATTTACCAATTAGGAATTACAGCCATTTTCAGCAAAGTGCCTCCATTTTCAGGGGCTCAAAGGTATTTGGACAAAGTGACATAATTGTAAATATAACCATAATTTTAATACTTGGATGAAAATCCTTTGCAGTCAATGACGGCCTGAAGTCTGGAGCCCATGTTCTCAAAATTCAAATTTTGAGTTTCCTACCTGGAGATGCTTTGCCAGGCCTTCACTGCTGCCACCTTCAGCTGCTGCTTGTTTGTGGGTCTTTCTGCCTTCAGTCGTGTCTTCAGTAAGTGAAAAGCAGCTCTATTGGGTTGAGATCAGGCGACTGACTTGGCCATTGAAGAATATTCCATTTCTTTGCCTTCAAAAAGTCTTGAGTTGCTTTCGCAGTATGTTTAGGGTCGTTATCCACCTGCACTGTGAAGCGGCG
>JAKXMS010000035.1:10425-15890 GCA_022985145.1 Pangasius djambal
TCAGTTTTACTTCCTGATCCGGAAAAGGATTCACCTGAGAGCTGAGGACGCGCTCTTCTTCTTCGTCAACAACGTCATTCCTCCTACATCAGCTACCATGGGCCTGCTCTATCAGGTACACACACACACACAAACACACACACACACCTATATACACACCTATATACACCTACACACACACACCTATATACACACCTATATACACCTACACACACACACACACACACACGTATATACACCTACACACACACACCTATATACACCTACACACACACACACACACACACACCTATATACACCTACACACACACACACCTCTATACACCTACACACACGTGTGTGATACCTGTGTGTGTTTTATGTCTGTTATACATGTGTGTGTGTGTTATACACAGTCAGGTCCGGAAGTATCTGGACAGTGACAGAGTTTGTGTGATTGTGCCTTTATACTCCACCACAATGGATTGTAAATAAAACAATCAGGATGTGATGGAAGTGCAGACTTTCAGCTTTATTTTAAGAGGCTCCACAAAAATATGGCATTTACCCTTTAGGAATTACAGCCATTTTCAGCAAAGTGCCTCCATTTTCAGGAGGTCAAAGGTATTTGGACAAAGTGACTGACAAGAAGTTAATTGACCAGGTGCGGTCCATTCCCTCGTTACTTCAAGACAAATGAAGCAGATAAAAGGTCTGGAGTTGATATCAGGTATTGAGTTTGCATTTGGCAGCTGTTCGACTGGAGCTACCAATATGAAGTCCAAGGAGATCTCAATGCAAGTGAAGGAGGCCATCATTAGGCTGAAAAACAACATAAATCTATAGAGAGAGCAAAAACCTTAGGTGTGGCCAAATCAACAGTTGGGTTCATTCTTAAAAAGAAAGAAAGCACTGGTGAGTTCAACAACATCGAAAGGCCTGGAAGACCACGGAAGACAACTAAAGTGGATGATCGCAGAATCCTTTCCTTGGTGAAGAAAAACCCCTTCACAACATCAACAGAAGTCAAGAATACTCTGGAGAAGGTCGGCGTATCATTGTCAAAATCTACAATCAAGAGACGCCTTCATGAATGTAAATACAGAGGGTTTACAACAAGGAGCAAACCGCTGGCAACATTCAAGAACAGGAAAACATCTAAAAAAGCCTCCCGTGTTCTGGAATAAGATTCTTTGGACTGATGAAACCAGGATTAACTTGTACCAGAATGATGGGAAGAGAAAAGTATGGTGAAAGAAAGGAACAGCTCGTGATCCAAAGTATACCACATCATGTGTCAAACATGGTGGAGGCAGTGTTATGGCATGGGCATGTATGGCTGCCAGTGGAACGGCTCACTGGTGTTTATTGATGATGTGACTGCTGACAGAAGTAGCAGGATGAATTCTGAGGTGTTTAGGGCTCTACTCTCTGCTCACATTCAGCCAAATGCTACAAAACTGATAGGACGCCGCTTCACAGTGCAGGTGGATAACGACCCTAAACATACTGCGAAAGCAACTCAAGACCTTTTGAAGGCAAAGAAATGGAATATTCTTCAATGGCCAAGTCAGTCACCTGATCTCAACCCAATAGAGCTGCTTTTCACTTACTGAAGACACGACTGAAGGCAGAAAGACCCACAAACAAGCAGCAGCTGAAGGTGGCTGCAGTGAAGCCTGGCAAAGCATCTCCAGGGAGGAACCTCAGAATGTGAGTTTTGAGAACATGGGCTCCAGACTTCAGGCCGTCACTGACTGCAAAGGATTTTCATCCAAGTATTAAAATTATGGTTATATTTACAATTATGTCACTTTGTCCAAATACCTTTGAGCCCCTGAAAATGGAGGCACTTTGCTGAAAATGGCTGTAATTCCTAAATGGTAAATGCCATATTTCTGTGGAGCCTCTTAAAATAAAGCTGAAAGTCTGCACTTCCATCACATCCTGATTGTTTTATTTCAAATCCATTGTGGTGGAGTATAAAGGCAAAATCACACAAACTCTGTCACTGTCCAGATACTTCCGGACCTGACTGTATATGGTGTGTGTGTGTGTGTGTGTGTGTGTGTGTTACAGGAGCATCATGAGGAAGACTTTTTCCTGTACATCGCCTACAGTGATGAGAGTGTGTACGGAGAGGAGGTGTAGCGCTCGGCCTCGTCCCAGTCGTCCTGTTACACTGAGTAATAACTCTACAGTAATCCAGCTGAGAGCGCGTCACTTTCACATCCTGCTCTCGCTTCTGCAGTGTTCGTGCATTACTCATTATTCTGGCCTTCCTGAAAAGTCTCGCTTGTCTTTAACACACACACACACACACACACACACACACACACACTCTCACACACACAGTGCTGTTTGTTGATTTTTACGACTCTCTCCGTGCGTGTACCATCGCTGATACTGATTTAATAATTATTTAAAGGTTTGAATATTTTCTGCTGTGAGTTTTTGCAGTACATTGCTTTTTTTTTTTGCATTTCAATATTTTTATAGCTGTGTTATTGTGGCTAATATATGATGTGATATAGACCAGATAATTAGATTTGCTTTTGATTTTGTGAAAAAAGGAGAGAATTTTTTTTTTCTTTTTTTGGTATCTGTTTTTGAATGTTGTCACTATAAACACAGTGGGGAAAAACATCTGTCTGTGATTATTCTTTTGTCTAAACTCTCAGGTGAATGTTTGGCACGGACTCAGCGTGGTGCAGAAGCCACTTCACCCGTGTTGCCAGATTGGTTCTGATTAAGTTCTGAGAGAGTGAATATGCTGGATTTTATTTGTGATTAACTGTAAAGAAACCTAGTGAGCTCTTCAGTCACTCTGCTGTGCTTTAGTGCTTGAATTTAACTTTTCTGTACAACCAGTTCCAGATGTTTAAGGATTAGATCTCAGTGTGTGATTTAAACTCTACAGTTTGGTGTTTAAATGTTTGATCTCTTCCTGCTCACTGATTCTGTTCTATACATTTTGGTGTTTGGATCAAATTTCTCAACACATTTTCGTCATCATTTTCCATTTAGTATAGATTTCCTCAGCAATTCTGTATAAAGCAGATGTTTTGGGGGCGGGGCTATGTATGAGCTCAGGGATGAAATCGTCGCTGCAGCTTCGGACCAATCACAGTCCGAGTTCAGGATGACGTGAAACCCGGAAGCTTTTAGTTGAGTTAGCGATCTCGGCTAATACTAGCGATGAATAGATGTGGATGTCATTATAAAGTTTAAATATATGGTGACAGGATTGTTGTCTAGTGTTAATTAAACAAATAAATAATGGATAAAATGTCTGTATGTAAAACGTGACTAGTGTGACTAGTCTGAGCTAGCGTACTAGCAGTTAGCTAATCGGCTAGTTAGCCTGCTAGCGAGGGTATATGGGCGTGTCCTAATTAGCATATTTATGTTTATTCATACATGAGAATGAAGGTGTAGATATATTTCTCTTGTGCTTCTCAAAAATAGTAAGTAATTATTCAACGCCGATTATTTTACTGTTTAAAAAAAGGTTACTGTATTTTCACTGTCGCTCTGGTGTGACGCGCGTGCCCGTGACGCCGTGGGAGTGCGTCCTCACCGGAAGTGCGTCACCTGAATTCTTTGCCATTTTTGTTTTGGCTAATCTGTCAGCGCTGCAGAGGAGCTCGGAGACAGTGTGGGATTAAAGTGTGGGATTAAAGTGTGGGATTAAAGTGTGGGATTAAAGTGTGGGCTTTCAGCGACAGATCAGACGCAGCTTCCTCCGGAGAAAAGGTGAGAATCTCTCTCTCTCTCTCTATCTATCTCTCTGTCTCTCTCTCTATCTCTATCTATCTGTCTCTCTCTCTCTCTATCTATCTGTCTCTCTCTCTCTCTCTATCTCTATCTATCTGTCTCTCTCTCTATCTCTATCTATCTGTCTCTCTCTCTATCTCTATCTATCTCTCTGTCTCTCTCTCTCTCTCTATCTATCTGTCTCTCTCTCTCTCTCTATCTCTATCTATTGTCTCTCTCCCCCTCTCTCTCTCCCCTCTCTCTCTCTCTCTCTCTCTCTCTGCTGTTTCCTCTGATTCTCTCCGCACTTTTCCTCAGGAACTTCATCTGGTTTTATTTCACTAAATGATCAAACCCTGGACTGTAGTTTCAGCAGCAGATCCGGTTTCTGTCGGCCTGCTGAGAGACACCTGATTATTTAACCCTCACAGACCCTCTGCAGATTAGACTACATTAGACTGTGGAGATTAGACTAGATTATATTAGACTGTGGTGAGTAGATTAGACTGGTGAGTAGATGAGTCTAATGATTCGATTAGACTGGTGGTTAGATGAATCTGTGGTGATTAGACTGTAGATTAGATTAGATTGTGGTGATTAGATTAGTCTGTAGATTAGACTAGTCTGTGGTGATTAGATTGGACTGGTGATTAGATGAGTCTGTAGTGAATAGATTAGACTGTAGTGATTAGATTAGACTGGTGATTAGATTGTAGTGATTAGACTGGTGATTAGATTAGACTGTAGTGATTAGATTAGACTGGTGATTAGATGAGTCTGTAGTGATTAGACTAGTGGTTAGATTAGACTGTAGTGAATAGATTAGACTGTAGTGATTAGATTAGACTGGTGATTAGATGAGTCTGTAGTGATTAGACTAGTGGTTAGATTAGACTGTAGTGATTAGATTAGACTGTAGTGATTAGATGAGTCTGAAGTGATTAGATGAGTCTGTAGTGATTAGACTAGTGGTTAGATTAGACCGTAGTGATTAGATTAGACTGTAGTGAATAGATTAGACTGTAGTGATTAGATTAGACTGGTGATTAGATGAGTCTGTAGTGATTAGATGAGTCTGTAGTGATTAGACTAGTGGTTAGATTAGACTGTAGTGATTAGATTAGACTGTAGTGATTAGATGAGTCTGAAGTGATTAGATGAGTCTGTAGTGATTAGACTAGTGGTTAGATTAGACTATAGTGGTTAGATTAGACCGTAGTGGTTAGATTAGACTGGTGATTAGACTGAGCGGTGCTAAGCAGCTGTGTGTGAGTTGCAGACGGTCTGCAGTGAGGGAGGAAGTAAAGACTCTTATTTTGGTGTTTCAGATATAAAATGTCGGTGAAGTCATCACTCGCTGTCTCAGCGCTGTGTAGCGTTGTGGCTAATCTGTGTGCTAATGTACACGCCATTACATTATTAACATGTTCATGACATCATCATTAAGCGACGCTCTGATCTGATGAATGTGCTGTAAATATCTGTCTCTGTGGTTTTACCTCCCCCCCTTTCTCTTTCTCTATCTCTCTCTCTCTCTCTCCCTCCCTCTCCCCCTCTCTTTCTCTCTCTCTATCTCTCTTTCTCTATCTCTCTCTCTCTCTCTCCCTCCCTCTCCCCCTCTCTTTCTCTCTCTCTATCTCTCTTTCTCCCTCCCTCTCCCCCTCTCTTTCTCTCTCTCTATCTCTCTTTCTCTATCTCTCTCTCTCTCTCTCCCTCCCTCGCCCCTCTCT
>JAKXMS010000035.1:20990-31305 GCA_022985145.1 Pangasius djambal
CAGGGCTTGTTGTGTAAATACACACACACACACACACACACACACACACAGCCACGCTGATGAGGGGGAAGAGTTATTTTTCTTAAATAAAAAAAAAAAATTAATTTTAAATGTGATGTAAATAGTTTTAACAAAATTGTACTAAAACTGGTCTGAAAATAAATAATTATTATGAAACGACATGCTTTCATTGTGACTTAATAACACACACCTGTTTCACCTCCATATTCTATACATCATGTTCTACAGTGTAATACTTTTATAGAGCTATGATACACCTAGCGTTGTTCTCAGGTAGTGCTGTAGTTTCAGGTGATGCCCTCCAGGACAGCAGGGGGTGCTGTTTGGGTGTGGCATGCTCTAGTCTGAGTATTGTAGTTTGGAGGAATGCCTCTCCAGGACACCAGGGGGTGCTATGTACTTAGGTGACCTGCTGGCATGACGGGACTGAAGGACCAGCCCGAGTCCATCCTGTTGTGAACACCAGGTGGCGCAGTAGTCTCAGTGTGCATGATGGTGTCCTACAGGTTCTGAGGAACAACATCAGGAAACATTGACATTGGTGAGCTCCTGCTCCAGTGAGGTCAGCGGGTATCCTGACCCTCTTCTCCAGCTGGGGACTTCTACACCCTGCTAACGATATGCAATGGTACGTTCCACCAGGAAAGCTGGTGACCAGCAGAGGAAGAGCAGCACAGAGGGAGGACGAGGACAGAATGGAGAAGAGACAGGACGGGTCAGCATTCTTCTCTGGACCTTCTCTGGTTCAGATGCTCACCTGCTGTTCCTGACTTCGGTCTGCAGTTCTCCTGTCTGGAATGGCTGTACCCTCTCCCTGTGTGGATGAGGGAACTGTGCAGGTTCTTCCTCAGTCCACGATGGGCAGCTGAGACCACGTCCACAACATTCAGATCAAACTCCTGATCATAGTACTCCATTAGAGAAGACAGTGGTTCTGATGCTTTGCTGAGATTCTGCAGGCATTGGATCATCCTTCACCTTTTCCGGTCACCTGCAGGTTGTCCATCAATTCAATTCAATTCAGTTTTATTTGTATAGCGTTTTTAACAGTGGACATTGTCACAAAGCAGCTTTACAGAAATAAATGGATTAACAAAATATATTGTAAATATGTGAATTTATCCCTAATGAGTGAGTCAGAGGTGACGGTGGTGGGGAAAAACTCCCTGAGCCACTACAGCAATCGCAGTCCCAAGCCATTACAGTACAGCTCCCCATATGAGATCCCCAAACCATCTCCACAGCCCCCAGGTGGCACCATCCCCAGCAATCCAAACAGTCCTTCAGGCCGTCCATATGGGGCCCCAGCAGCAGTGAGCGAACTCAACCGATGAGAACTCCAACATCCATCATCCACCTCTTCCAGCCACATCAGGTCTTTGTGAGGAAGTGGCTCTGGTCAAGTGAAAGAGAAACATCTCTTCTGAGGGAGAATCTGTCATTCTGAAGCAGAGTGAGTAGAAAGGACAGAGAGGTGGTGAGGAACGTAGACGTCCTCCTGCTGTACGCATCATGTCTCTGTGGTGAGGATGATCAGCTGCGTTACCACACGCTGGAAGACCCTTAGCTGCTCACCTACACGTGCGGACATATATACTTCTATAAGCTTCCATAAATTACTCTTTAATAGCAGCTCATGGAAAGCAACGTGAAAGTGGTGATGAGGTTCACTACAATGTAGTGAAACCAGAACAAACACACACAGTGGTGTGTGTTTGTGTGTATGTTGGATTAAAGATAATGCACAATACAATCTGTGTGAGGGGAAAAGAGATCAGGACAATGTGCGTGTGTTTATGTGAAAAAACTCAGCCCTAACCGTTGATTCATCTCCGGTCCGCCCACTTACACCCTTCCTACCCATAATGCTCTCTGTCTCCAACTCCTACTCATATCTGCACAAACACACATGCTCCTCTGTATGATGTTTTGTGTGTGTGTGTGTGTGTGTGTGTGTGTGTGTTGAGACAAACGATCTGGACATAATATAAAAGTGTAGCAACAGAAAGAGAGTGTGTGTGTGTGTGTGTGTGTGTGTGTGTGTGTGTGTGTGATGACAAAAATAGAATTTGTTAGCTTGTGGAGAGGTTAGAATTGTGTGTGTGGAAGAACAAGTTTAACCGTTGATTCACCTCCTCTCCGCCTACATACACTCACTGTCTCTCTGTCTGTCTCTCTCTCTGTCTGTCTGTGTGTCTGTCTCTCTGTCTGTCTCTCTCTCTGTCTGTCTCTCTGATTGTCTGTCTGTCTCTCTGTCTGTCTGTGTGTCTGTCTCTCTGACTGTCTGTCTGATTGTCTGTCTGTCTCTCTGTCTGTCTGTGTGTCTGTCTCTCTGTCTGTCTCTCTGATTGTCTGTCTGTCTCTCTGTCTGTCTGTGTGTCTGTCTCTCTGACTGTCTGTCTGTCTGTCTCTCTGTCTGTTTCTCTGACTGACTGTCTGTCTCTCTGTCTGTCACTCTGTCTCTCGGTCTTTCGGTCACTTGTGTGTAATATTCAAAATGGAAGAAAGCACTCGAGTCTGAGTTAGCTGCACAGTCAGATCACTGGTGTGTGAGTGTGTGTGTGAGTGAGTGTGTGAGTGTGTGTGTGAGAATCAGTTAGTCAAATGAGAACAGATGATGAAAGGTCACATGACCTGATACGAGTGGTAGAATCAGGACCGATGTCCCCATAATGGAGAAGGTAAGTGAGAGATGGTGATCATTCAGAATGGAAGAAATCACTAGCTGTGAAAATGAAGCTGTGTAATGATGACAGGATGATGCTTTATCTCCATCTGCATTTATTTATTTATGTGTGTGTGTGTGTGTGTGTGTGAGAGAGAGAGAGAGGGAGAGAGATTGTTCTGCCATTTTGAAAGCTGCAGGCGGAAGTTGACTTAGCAGTTTTTTTGGCCGGTGGAGGCAGAGCGAGAGAGAGTGAGAGAGAGAGAGAGAGAGAGAGAGATAGGAGGAGGAAGAGCTTCGTTGATGAATCAGGAGAACACGTTTGTCCCTGAAATGAAACAAATCCGGGTCTGAAAGTGACAGCGATGTGGGATGTGGTGTGTTTATTTTAGTATATTTGATTCATTTGGAGCAGATGAGATGACGAACATGTGAAAATGAAAGCTGTGAGAGAGAGTGTGTGTGTGTGTGTGTGTGTGTGCGTGTGTGTGTGTGTGTGTGAATGAATGAACAGAGCGTCCCATTGCGTCGGGGGGAATCACCTTTGTGATAAAGGTTTGTTTTCTTTCCTGTTTTTAGTGTCAGATATAATTCTGATATTTTTTAGCATTTTGTGTGTAAATAGTGAAGGAGCGTGTTCGAGGCCGAGTCGGCTGCTCGAGTGTGTCAAGGTTTTCACACAACCTTTCCTCATCGTACGGGATGCCTGATGAATTCTGGGGTCGTTTTTTTTTGTTTTTTTCTTTTTTACAAAATATATACGGATATGGCATGGATCCGAGACGTGTACGCGTGTCCTATTGGTCGTCTTCGGTGCCGTTTTATGACGTTTTCGCTCCTTATTTGATGATTTTCGGAGCTTAAACCCAAGCGTCCGCCATTGTGCTCCTTAAAAGCCCCTTAAACTCGTCGAATTTGTGCGTGATTTGGTGAATATGGACGCGGCGATTCCGTCGACTTCGAGTTTTGGAGATTTTGATGTGTTTTATGATGAAGCTGAGAGCAGGTGGGTGACTTCATGTTACTGCACAGACCTGGGGTCAGATTTATATTGCATGTTATTATTGCAATTATTTTTTTTGTTATATTTGTTCTATGTTCCTTTTTGACGAAGTTTCCCGATTATAGCAATATATATGTGTGTGTGTGTGTGTGTGTGTGTGTGTGTGTGTGCGTGTGTGTGGCAAGGTGTTAGGATGAAGCTGCAGTGTGAACTTGGAAATGTGTCATAAACTTTTGATTATTACAGTTTTTATCAACATTTAAAATATTTTATAGAACGATAAATAATAACGATTTTAATGTTGTTACTGGATTTAAGCCTGTGCTGTTCATCGGCTCACATTTTATTCCATTTATTTTATAAATCTGCCAGACACACACACACACACACACTCTCTCTCTCATTTAATTCACTCATAAACGTATTGTTTTATAGTTTTCTGTAACTTTGAGACCATTTCTAATCGTTTTAGATGATAAAACGAACGGTTTTGACTGATGTACGTGCCGTTTTATTGAGAGAGAGTAAAGAATTAAGGAAATGTCCACGTGTAGCAGAACTTCTGCTTTATATTTTCAGATTTTATATTTTGCTGAATGCATGTCTGATACTTATCATTTCACTGTATTTTCAGTGTAAGCGATGTAAGACTTTATTAAATTATAGTAATAAGTTTTTAGTAATAATCTGAGGCTTAAAATGCTAAACTCGTACTTACCACAGTCTGAAAGGAAGTCGAGATGTGAGATTTAGTTTTTACTATACAGTGCTGTATATTATTCACAAATACAATCAAGTGCAGAGTAATTATGAGGAGTTATTATTGTATATAAAATTAAATTGAAGTGTTTAAATATTTAAGTAAATGCAGTTTGACATAAATAAACTATTTGATTATGATCTGTGTTAGAGGATAAAGGTGTGTGTGTGTGTGTGTGTGTGTGTGTGTGTGTGTTACTGTTTATTTTTATCACATAATAATTATATAATTTAATAATGATATTATATAATAAATGATAAATCGGGGTAAAATGTAATTGTGCACATTTTTAGTGCTGAACTGTGAGTTTTCAGGAGTGCAGTGTAGCTCAGAGGGAAACAGCTGAGACTGGAGGTGAAATGTGTGATGATAAAAACCTGAAGCTCACTCGGTGATATTATTGAGCGCAAAAATTAATCTCACACAGAGAAAATACATCTCTATCTGTGTCATGAGAAAAGAAGAGGTGATGTTGTGGCGGGAAAAAGCAGGGTGTGGTTCGGCCGCTTGTCTCCATTTGAAACCGAAACATTTAATTACAGACTTAAGATTTTTTTTTACTTTAACCAAAATGAGATCATTCCATAAAAAAGCAGGGGTTAAATGACTATAGATTAAACTCTCTCTGTCTCTCTCTCTCTCTCTCTCTCTCACACACACACACACACACACACTGCTTCACTCACAGATGTTAAGTTGTGTGTGTGTGTGTGTATATGAAACAGGTTTAATGTTGTTTATTTTATTACACATTTTGTAGTATGTAGAATATAAACGTTGTGAATTTTTTTCAGACTTTTCACTGACACACTGTATAACATTTTATACACTTTGAGTTAAATGAGCTGCACAAAAGCCCATATACTTCTCCTTAAGGGATTTATAAACTTGTTTCCCGAAATATTTAAAATAAATTATAATATTTTGTCACAGACCATAGCATTTCCACACAGGTGTACAAGTTAGCCGGCTAACTACCTTCTAATGGAGAAAATTAGCAAATGATCGGCACATTGATTCTCATCCCCCTCCTCAGGATTACACAATAAATACTAAAGTAAATATTGAATACTTTGTGTGTTCCTTGTGTCTTATTTTATTAACGTTGACAGTTAGCTTAATTTAAATATTAGCATAAAAACCGCTAGCTCCCATTAGCAACAGCTCGGTGATGGTGACGTCACCAAGGGACCGGAGGAACAAATACATGGATACATTTTGCAGTAAGAGACTTTTATTTACCTCAGAAAAATTCTTAATGTTTTATTGGGCACATATTGGGTGTATTTTTCCCTCAGGTGAAGGAAATCTCACCTTCTCGGGGTTTATATAAAGTGAATTAGCTGCTTTATGTGAAGGACATCGGATGTGAGGCAGTGTGTCGGGGTTTTATGCAGCGTTTTCGCTCTGAATGGAGAAGTGAGTGATCAGAGAGAGACACAGGGTAGATATGAGCTGGTGGAAGTGATGCGGGGAGTCAGCTGACTGCTCAACAGTTTCACAGTAAACATGAGGTGAAATGAAGGCGCTCAGAGCCGCGCTGAGTCAACATGGCGGGCTGTTTATTCAGCTGTGTTTTTATTGGTCAGTTCGCGCGCGTCTCCCTCTGCGGTGACCGTTAAACCGCACGAGCGCTACGTTTTCAAATTCGCTGGCGCCAACGCCACTCGTCGCGCGCCTCACCTGATTGGCCGAACGGGAGCACAGCGCGGGATAAAAACTAGTCGCTATTTATAACTAAACATTTCACACAGCACGAGCTGTCATTCTCTCTCTCTATTTAATTCCCTCCCTCTCTTATTCTCTCTCTCCTCTCTCATCTGTATCTTATTTTACATATTTTACTCTATTTTATTCCTCCCTCTCTCTCATACTTTCTCTCCTCTATATCTTATTTTACATATTTTATTCCCTCTCTCTCTCTCTCTCTCTCTCTCTCTCTCTCTTATTCCCTCTTTTGTCTAAATCACATGGACACTTTGTCTAGTTTTCTCTCTGTGAGATGTTTAAGTTAATATAAACATTAATATAAACATAAACCAAGCCAGTTGAGTTCACATTTTCTGAAACAAATTAATTTGTTTGTTTGTTTGTTTTTTTTGTTTGTTTGTGTGAGAGTCCAGTTTTATTGCTTTATGTGTATCACAGCAGGGACAGAACTGTTTAAACCCTTTGTGGGAATCAGTGATGAACTCATTCAGTCTGTATTTACTTTTATTGTTAAAATTGTCCACCAAATTAAATATTCCACTTCAGAGTTTCAGTTTCTTCACCAAAAACTAGACTTTGGCTACGTTTACATCCACATCAAATTCCGTTTATGGTCTATATTCAGGTTGCAGCCGTATTCCGAATACGATGTTTATAAGCGTACAGGAATCTGAATATTCCTGTATACGTGGTTGTTGTGAGTTTGCTTTTCCGATCCTGCTGTTATTTCCCGGGAGTTTCAGCACGCTGCTGTTGGTTATAGAGTACGCTCAGGTAATATTACTACTCATACTAATATTAAGCTCAGACTTATTACTACTTTCTCACTAATTTAATGAGGACTCTAACACTTCTCTCTATCAAAAACACCGCCTCAAAAACGCCGCTTCGACAACACCGCTTCAAAAACACAGCTTCGACAACACCGCCTCAACAACACTGCTTCAAAAACACCGCCTCAACAACACCGCCTCAACAACACCACCTCAACAACACCGCCTCAACAACACCGCCTCAACAACACCACCTCAACAACACCGCTTCAAAAACACAGCTTCGACAACACCGCCTCGACAACACCGCCTCAACAACACCGCTTCAAAAACACCGCCTCAACCACACAGCCTCAACAACACCGTCTCAAAAACACACCTCAACATGGAAAGGGTTGGGTAAACATCGGTTATGCTACGCATCTGTTAGCACCCACAATTCCTTGCGGGCTGAGCACACACATGTTTCTCCTTTCAGTGGATTTTATGAATAAGGTGTTTACATGCAGCACATTTCCAATTAAAACAGGCATATTCCAGGGACGGGATTCAGAAGTTGGGGAATCAGAATATTGTCTTAATCTGAATCAGGCAATCGGATTTGTGGCGTTTACAGACATGACTCAATACTAATTAGAATAATTCCGATTAATATCAGAGTATTGATGTGCATGTGAACGTAGTCATAGATGCATAGATACATATATACATACGTGATTAGATAGATAGATAGATAGATAGATAGATAGATAGATAGATAGGCAGGTGGCTCATTGATTGTGGCTGCTTGGGGTTGCCAGTCTGTGCACAATTCATCATAACGACTGCTTTTTGTATGCTATGATTAATGAGTAATATTCATAAAATATATATTTAATCGTGCAAATGAAATAACAACTACTAATTCTGTGAAATTCAAGAAGGAATTCCTTAGGATAACAAAAGTATAGACGGAGGTGCCGTGGTATTTTGCAGTTCAAACGGTAAGAGATAATGTTTAAAACATTAGCTGGATTAATAACCAGCTATCCTTACATGTGCAACTTTGGAATATCTAATGAAATTGATTAGCTAGTTTCCAGAAAGGCTAGCTATCAATAATTAGTTAAACTTTCCAAACTGTTAAACTATTTTTTTTTTGCTGTTATTCAGAATAGTAGCACTGGTGCTGGAAGGTGAGAAGTTGTGTGTCTCTTGTGAGCATGTAGTGACCGCTACTCCACTACCGTTGTGTCTTTTGGGGGCGTGGCCTGTCCAGCAATGTTTCTTCAGTCACGATGAATAATTGTAGTAGCTAAATATAGCTGTTAAACACAAATTAAATAACACACTAATCAGTGTGAAATCTGATTGTTTGATTTACATATTATGTACTTGGCTTTGTATTAACTTTGCTGTCAGATTAGCGACTTTACTAGCTACGTACACTCACCAGCGATCTCTGCTACTTCCTACCCAGCTTTATTATTCTTTGTAATGTCTCTATATACATTTAATAAGAGGTCATACATGACAGAATAAGATTAAAGATAAAATATTTCTTCCATTTTTGTGCAGTAAATGTCAAATGATCAGAGGTAGGAACTAAAATGGGGAACTGAAGAAATGTCGGACCTCAGATGCTGCGTGATTGGTCTGAGGAGATACAAGATCATTCCAGGAAAGTACGATCATTTAAGACAATTTTGGATTTGGATTTGTCGTGATAGTATTGTATCTAATTTGCATAGAATTGAGAGAGTCTCAGTTTGAAGATTGCTGTCGCTGAAATTGTGGCTCCGTGTTAAGCATGTACGTAGAAAATGAATGTCAGTTTCTCGTGTGAATGCAGTGTAGAAAACCTAAACTAAAATGTAACTGGGTCTAATAACAGACTCGAAACTAACATTTGAAGCCGATGTCACTCTTCTCAGTTTGAATGAATCAGCTTTCACTTTTCTTTTGAACAGTAAATTCTAGACTGCGAAATCTCAACCTGTGAAACCTCGACCTGCGAAACCTCGACCTGTGAAACCTCGACCTTCGCAGCTCTGCGAGTTCAGGGTCAGACTCAGGGTCAGATGTTCCTTCACCTGTTAATTCACTGCATTTCAGCTGTAATTACAGACCTGCAAGTTAAAAGTAGTTCAATGTTTCGGTAATAGCGCTGAAAAATCACAGAGCCAATCACATGTCTGTTCTGTGGAATACTTAATTAATATTCATGAGCCAGAACCGCCGCGTTTTAGGACCGCGCTCGCGCGTGTTGAGGCACTCTGGCCTGTGCTGCTGCGCCCCCTTGAGGACGGAGCGTTTATTCAGCAGAGCGCGCGCTGAGATTAAGCAGCTGGGTCGCGCGCTGTGAGTTTCCCGCCACAGGACGTGTGTATTCAACATGGCTTGAAGGTCAATCAGTTAAAAATATATATTAGACAATAAAATATTTTATTTTACATATTTTATTTTGCAAATAATATTTTTTACACGCCATGCTCATACAGTCTTTTAAAAAGTAAAAAGCCGAGATTGGCGGCCGTGTTGTGTCACGTGACCGTTAGACTCCGCCTCCTGGGAATTCCCCGAGAGCGCGTGGAGCTTTTCAGCGAGCCGGAAGTGAGCGGAGTTGTTTTGGAGGAGAGAGCTGAGCGAGGTCTCACGGTGTGTGTGCGGATTTTCTGCGGGAGAGGAGGTAAAAAATTAACCCTTCTTCACGGTGACGCTGTTAGCCAGTGCGAGTGTAAACAGATTTCTGTCAAATTCGGCGCTAATCCACAGATCAAAGCGGATTTGAACGTATTAAAGTTATCTTAATGTTTGTCTTTTGAGGTGTTCCGCGATCACAGCTGTATTAACCGGCGTGTTTACTGTAACCTGTGACATTTCACCTTAATAAACACTCTGTAATCACTGCGGTTCGGTCGGAAGGCTGAGGCCTGTGTACCGTTAGCGTAACGTCGCCTCAGCTATTCAGCTAACTTTAACTAGCTGCACTGAAATCACAGTAAGCTACACACAGCTAGCTAACAGCCTCACTTTCTACTCAGCACTTACTAGCTTAAGGTAATAACGTCATCCTGTACTAGTATTTTATAAGTTAGCTGTGGTGTTTAATTGCGCTAATATTAGCCGATTAAGCGGCTTTATTCCCCCTTTACACAGATTTTCTGACAAGCCACGCCCCCTGCTCTCGGATTGGCTAGTAGGTCATACTAATCGAATGATTGGACAGGCGGGAAACAAGCTGCCAATCCGAACGCAGGAGGGCGGGGTTAGTCGGAGTACTGACTGAATGGGAATAGAATTTATCAGTTTACTGTGTGTGTGTGTGTGTGTGGCTGGTGTATGGTGTGTGTGTGTGTGGCTGGTGTATGGTGTGTGTGTGTGTGGCTGGTGTATGGTGTGTG
>JAKXMS010000035.1:168436-182842 GCA_022985145.1 Pangasius djambal
CACACACACACACACACACACACACACAATATTCAAAAACATACCTTTGAGCTTTCTCTGTGTTAAACATTAACACAAATTTATATAACTTTTTAAGGTGAAGTCTGTGTGTGTGTGTAAGTGTGTGTGAAAGGGAAACGGTGATGCAGGTGAAGCATTAGAAGACAAAAGGAAGGAGGAGTGCTTATTGTTCACATAGCTATTTCAGTACACAGACACGCCTCACACACACACACACATTAGTGACACGGTGTATACACACTGCACAATGGGTTGTATTCCGCATGACTCAGAGACAGACAGGAGCGTGTTCATTCATTTTGGGTTGTGTTACACTTTTACACTACGTATGCACACTATAGTGGATTCTGCTAATGAAGGGTTTAGGGTTTAAGGGGTAGGGATTAGGGTTTAGGGTTTAAGGGGTAGGGATTAGGGTTTAGGGTTTAAGGGGTAGGGATTAGGGTTTAGGGTTTAAGGGGTAGGGATTAGGGTTTAGGGTTTAAGGGGTAGGGATTAGGGTTTAGGGTTTAAGGGGATTAGGGACGAAGGTTTAGGGATTAAGCCTGATTTATGCTTCAGATGCCTTCTGAGCATCAGTAAGACACTGAAAGTGGGCAGAGTGGGGTAGTGGGCGGAGTCAGGTAGCGGGCGGAGTCAGGTAGCGGGCGGGGCCAGACTGTTAGAGTTGCAGCAGCATCACTGTAAACTGTGCGTCTGTCCCTGTAACGCTTTTTTCAGCAGCGAGATGGAGACCGTGTTTCTCTTCAGCGTGTGAAGAGTGTAAGTATCTGTCTGCTGTGTGAAGTGAAATGTACATCATTTCATACATTAACAGAATCTCCAGAGTGATTTTATTTCTAATGGATTAAAAATAAAACGCTGTACAGTTTATCACTACAACACTCAATACATAAAGCAGTTTAACATGTTTGTAATTCAAGTTTTTCAAGATTGTTATTAATCCTTTCCTTAAACAGCCCACCGTCCCCTGCGCTCTGTCCAATACGCTAACGGTTTAGACGGACAAGTCCTTGCCTGGTTTAGATCTCACTGTACAGACCCTCACCGATTTATTAGATTTAATGGAGGTTATTGTCCCACAAGGTTCTTGTAACATGTGATTAAAGGCACAGACTAAGTAGTTTTATTTATTAAAGGCTTTCCAAAAACCCCGGTCATTGTATACACAAGTACACGTCAAAACCAGAATGAACACAGATATGAAACGAAATGAAATATGAAATGAAAATATTACTCTGGATTTCACTCTGGAGCGCCTTCTTCTATAAAACCAAAAGCTCCAGTTAAAAACGTTGGTGTAACTGGTATTTTCCCACACTGCTGCTGAATTCTGGACTGTGATTGGCCAGAAGGTGTTGGACGATACACTAATAATAAACGGGTTAAAAGACAAAAGAAAAATGTGTGTAAATAATAAATGATATGGTGAAGTTCTCTGTAAGGAGATGTTTATGTAACATGTGTGGAAGGAGTCTCCAGTGTCAGCGCTCTGTAACAGTCAGAGGTGAAGCTGTAACTGTACGTTTTCCGACATCTTCAGGACAGAGGAGTTTACGCTTCTCTGCGTTTTTTTTTGGTAACATGACACACCGTGTTTTTTTTTTGTCTTATTAACTTGAAGAGAGAGAATAAAGAGCAGCTGGTGAGGGAACGAGTGTTTATAGCTGCTATAACGTAAGTGACAACAGAAACTAACTCGTTTCTCCGACATAAAATAATATTACAAGTGAATATCAAGGATAAATAGTGTTCCAGTTTGTTTTTTTAATTAATAGAAAACTGTAGTTTATAGCTTATACATGTTGTAGTTTATGTAAATTGCTGTGTTATGAGAGGAATAAAACACACAGGGACGTGCTGTTATAGGAAAATAATCAACTTCAAGGTGATAAGTAACTCTGCTGTGTGTGTGTGTGTGTGTGTGTGTGTGTGTGTAGCCTGCAGTGTGCTCATCTCTTTAGCTTCATCTGCCACTCACTCCTCTGAGCTGGGTCATGTGACTGTGATGTCAGCATCAGGGGAGGGGCTTCAGAGTGCACTTGGGGAGGAACCAGAATCTGAGGAAGGACCTTCAGGACTGTTTACAGGGCCACCCTTAGGCAAAGGTATGCGTGCGCACACACACACACACACACACACACACACACACACACACACACACGACCTAGAATGGAGCCTTGAGGGACCCCACAGGTCTGATAAGGAACATTAACCCCTACAGAGAAGATCTAGACTAGCTGAACTCTGGGCTGTAGATGTTGTATCTTTTGTAGATACTGTAGGTGTTGTAGTTGTTGTAGATGGTGTAGATGATGTAGATGTTAGGTTTAGGGTGTATGTAGTGTAGTTGTCATAGATAGTGTAAGTGTTATAGATGTTGTAGATGCTGTGGGTTTGTGTTATAGTTTTTGGTAGGTGTTGTAGATGTTGAAGATGGTGTAGGTGTTGTAGGTTTTGTATGTGTTATAGTTGTAGGTGTTATAGCTGTAGGTGTTGTAGATGGTGTAAGTGTTGTAGTTATTGTATTGTCCATATGGAAAACTAATCCCATCAGAATATGGGGTTTATTTTGGTATAATAATGTGAATTCGATGTATTTGGTGGGAAACTAGAGCATGTTAAAGGACAGGTTCAGCTCCTTTTTGGGTAAATGATATAATTTTGTTAAGCATTTTATCGTAAAAAGTTCACATTGTTGTTGAAATCATGACCATGAGGCTGAATCCTAACTGGAATATCTCAGGAATGTGATTTTTGTTAGGGAAGGAAGGTCATTCCGTAAGGACAACACTGTGTAGAATGTTTGAGAAGAAGATGTTTTTGCTACAGAACGATGATGAGAGAGACGACATTAGTCCTCATGAGTAAAGCGCGTTACTGCGACAAAATCTACGCAAACTTGAATTTGCTATTGAAACTAACGCACTAGATCCAAAAGTCTCATTTAAAAAAAGACCAATCCCAGAAAAGACTAAAGTTTCTTTGTTCTTTGTTTTCTAATGCGGTGTTGGTAGCATGTAGCAGCGATTCACTCCTCGAACCTCTAACACTCAACTCTTCACACCTGCTCGCACTTCTCCCGGATCTGTGACGTAAAATCATTCTCTTCACTGGAAAACACAGGCTAATTTTGTTTATTTTGGTTTATTTTTCACACACACACACACACACACACACACAGTGCTTTTTGCCATTTATTAAACAAGCAAAGCACAAGTATAATTACAGAGACAGGGATAACTAACGAGGTTGTGTGTGTGTGTGTGTGTGTGTTAGGTCGAGGCGGCCGCAAGAAACACGGTGGGAAAAAGAGGACTAAGGCCCAGATAAGTGTGAGACAGAGGAACAGCACACCCGCACAGAATCTTACCTACAGCTCCACCCACAGTACCTCCCACAGCTCCGCCCACACCAACAACCACAGCTCCGCCCCTGATCCCTGTAGCACCTCCCACAGAGAGTACTGCATCCATGGCTACTGCACCTACTTACAGGACCTGAAGGAGCCCGTCTGTGTGTAAGTACACACACACACACACTCTCATACACACACACACACTCACTCTCTCTCACACACACTCTCATTCACACACACACACACACACACTCTCACACACACACACACACACTGGTTGTTTAGTGTGTACACTAACTATTTGAGTCATTAATTTACCTGTTACAGGCTAGATGATTGACAGTTGTATGATTTGATTGACAGGCTTTGATCTGACTGACAGGTGTGTTTTGATTGACAGGTGTATGAAGGGGTACGACGGTGTGCGATGTGGTATCCACCTGCTGCAGACGGGTTCGGGTTCCGGGGGACGGGATGATCACCATGATGACACACTGCACATCATACTCATCACCATCACAGTCGTCCTGTCAATCATCAGCTGCTCCGCCCTCCTACTCATCATCTGTGTGCAGTAAGACACACACACACACACACACACATGCACACATGCTCACCTCCGCACTAACCGTGTGTGTGTGTGTGTGTGTGTGTGTGTTAGCTACAGAGCTCAGCACAGTTTCCAGGCAGCGTTACTTAGTACTGCTGATGAAAGTGACAAACTTCAGAAGAACAGCAGCGCTGTGTGACAGAGCGCCCCCTGCAGGTAATAATAATAATGATATTAATAATAATGATAATAATAATACAGTTTACAAAGTAGCATTTATGTCACCTTCTACTGATCATAACATTATTCATAACATTGCTCAGCAGCATCAATCCACCAAGGGGAAATGTTAAAGAGGATTAAACTGTGTGTGTGTGTGTGTGTGTGTGTGTGTGTGTGTGTGTGTTTCAGACACAACAGAATGAACGGAGCGTGCACAGACACACAGCTTTGGAGAAACACGTCACATGCTTCACCCTGAATATTTATTGAATTTATTTATTGGAAATGTATTTTGTATTTGAATATTTTCACAATGTGTGATGTAGAATGTTGTTAATATACAGATCTAATGATGATGATGATGATGATCGTTCCTCACTCTCACCACTTTCATGCCTCACTTCCTTTTAAATGCTAACATGCAGTGTGTGAGGTCTGTTCCTCACTAACGCCAGAGTGTGGAAACAGCGTGTGACATTTAGATGAGTTGTTTTTGCTGTTTAAAGGTGCAGTGTGTAACTTTGTGTAATGTTTACTCCCCCTGCTGCCTGTGAGGAGAACTGCAACTGCAGTTAAACTACACATGCCTAGAGTGTATGAGGAAGGGGGTGTGGCTAATTTCAGTACCAGGATACTGTAAACAGAATCCTTATTACAGGTGTGGAAACCTTTACAAACTGCACCTTTAGACTGCGTGGGTCACAGTGCTGTTAAACGCCCAAATCAACTCTGATTCTATAAACATTTCAGTTTCAGTCCTGCTCTGATTTTTAAGGCTAATTCTGATGCTAGGTTAAAGGTATGGCTCTTTTGCTAGGAATAAACACAGTATGGTTGTGTAACCACGGTAACCAGTTGTTGTGTAGAGCACTAAAAAAGTATTAAAGATGTAACAAACCGATGACCTGAAACCTTTATTTTTTTCATTCACATCCCAGTTTGAGACCATTAGCGACTGATTAATGCAGTGCACATAAACACATTAATCAGATTATTATCAAATCAGACTATTTTCTAAACACACTCTCTGCCACGGCTGATTTGTTATGAGTTCTCGATCAGAGCATCTTTCTGATCTGATCTGATCTGATGGTGCACAGTGCAGTTACCACTGAGGTTCTGGAAATTTCCTGAAGGAAAACCCCACAGTTCCTGTATGAGTTCCTGTACCATGATCCTTATAGGGAATAAGAGACGTGATTATTTGTGATGTGTAGTGTGAATATTAACACAACTTTTTTTTTAACCAACTTTAGATTCTGAGTTTGTGTCTTGACATTGCTGAGAGTGGTATGCTACTGCACACACACACACACACACACACACACACACACACACACACACACATACACACACACCACGTTTCTGACTTGACAGTCACGTAAATGTAAAATCATTGCCAAAAGGGTTGCTCCATGCCAAGACTTTCAGAATTCCTGAAAGGGTTCCTCCAATCGAAACATTGCTAAAGCTCCTAATCTGCCTTGGAAACGTGCCTGGAGTTTCAAGTTGGACCCAAAGTAGAAAGCAGGCTGTAGAGGAGTTTACCCAGCATTCCCTGCAACCTGGACATGTGGTCATATGACTTTGTCAGATTTAAGGGCTGTGTCCCAAACACTAGTGTCTGAAAGAAGAGTTCACTCTAACAGTAACCCTAGTCAAACACTCTTCAAAGACTGCTGAGGGACACTAATCCACAGGCTAATTATGAGATTTCATTTGTAACATAAATTGTCACTAGTATGCAGTGCATTATGGGTAATTCACAAATGGAATACTCACTGCATAAACAAATAACCACCATCAGGTTGTTTCGGTAGAACAGAAAGGAAGTTGTTCTTTGTGTGTATTTGTGTCTCAATCTGATTGGTCCACAGTTACAGGATCCACTAAATCAAGGGCTGTGGATCCACTGGTGGAACTCTTTCACTGCTAATATAATATAATATTATATAGAATATAATATAACCACGGATATGTCACATGCCCTGGCTGGATCTACTCTTAAACAGCTGAAGTGTGACTTGAGAATCTCTAAGGTCATTTCTATCCTGACCCTAGTTTTTGTGTGAGCCACATAAAATCGGCCCTGAGGTCCAGGCAGTGGATCTGGATATGGAGTTATCAGGTTCTTCTTGCAGGCGTACCCTCTGTCCCGAAGCAGCTCATTCAATTGATCTAAAAATGCAGAATAGACAGGAACAATTTAAGAAATCATTTTTAGAGTAAACGTAAGTATAATGATGTAGTCAGCCTACATACCAAGCTCAAAACCGTGACAGAGCAGCGGCTTGTGACCATTGCTGGTGTTCCAGGACGACGTTAATGACGACATAGCCTCTAACGACAATAAAGTTGAGAATCTCTCATGCCTGAGTTTTGCTGTAGGCTACCATCTAGTGAATTTTCGGAGTAACCCTGTAATAGGCAGTTGAGAGTCGACAACACACGGTCTAGCAGCTTGCTTTGAGTGGCTTTAGATGTACTTTTGTTAAACTGTGTTCCACACGTCAGGTGTGTTTCCCATCATCACTGAAGGGCACACAGAAGAACAAATCATTACCCAGGGTTTCAGCAAAATGCCCACCTCAACTACATCTCAAAAACACAAAAGCCAAAAAATGTAGCAATTGGAAAAGAGAACACATTTTTCTTCTTTTTCTAAGCCTTTGCATAGAAAGCAAGGTCACTGTGGTGCACTCATGTGACTGATTTATGGACATTATATGTCTTAGAATAGAATAAATAAATGGTTCTGTACGTCATACACACAATGTCTACACTTACACTTTGCCTTTGTTTGCAGAAATCTGATAGATTTAGATTTCTATAAAATCTTTTTTATTTTATTTTTTCTATAAATTTTTTTTTATTTGCTATAAAATAAATTGTTGGTGGCTGCCGAGTATGTTTAAACTAACCCAATCTGGCAACCCTGTCATTAATTGTCCCTGTCCGCCGTTCCTCCCCTGAGCATGGTGCAGCGTGAGTCCTGCCCCAATGGGCCTCTATTAGCACTTGTTGCAGTTCCTATTTTGACCACTAGGTGCAATAATAACTCTGTGGATCTAAATGGGGCAGCAATGTGTTGCATCACAATTACACAACTTCTAGAAAGGTGAGCAGATCATCAGGACATTAACATATCTGTCAGATAGTGACATTACTTTTAAATCGTTGGTCATTCTGAAGAGATTATTAGTATTTTAATAGAATTGATAATGTATGGAGTTGAACACAGACTTTACATTTACAGCATTTGGCAGACGCCCTTATCCAGAGCGACTTACAATTATCTCATTTATACAACTGAGCAGTTGAGGGTTAAGGGCCTTGCTCAAGGGCCCAGCAGTGGCAGCTTGGCGGTGTGGGGACTTGAACTCTCAACCTTCCGATCAGGAGTCCAATGTCTTAACCACTGAGCTACCACTTCCAGTGACTTCCAGTACAAGTCAGACCTCTGGCACCTGCAGAAATTCTCAGACGACTCTGTGGTGGTTGGGTGCACACGATGTTGAGCCGGTTGACATCTACAGATATCTTGGTGTCCACCTCAACAGCAGGCTGGACTGGAAGGTCAACATGGAGGCTGTGCACAGGAAGGGGACGAGCAGACTCTACTTTCTGAGGAAGCTCAAGATGTTGGAGATCTTCTACCAGTCTATACCTCACTGCACAGTTTATTATGGACGCTCTGCTGATCTTGTCCACTCCATGTCCGCTCCATGACCGCTCCATGACCGCTCCATATCTACTCCATGTCCGCTCCATATCTACTCCATGACCACTCCATGACCGCTCCATATCTACTCCATGTCCGCTCCATATCTACTCCATGACCGCTCCATGACCGCTCCATATCTACTCCATGACCACTCCATGACCGCTCCATATCTACTCCATGACCACTCCATGACCGCTTCATATCTGCTCTGCTGCATCACTGTCCTTGCTGCTACTTGCACTTTACTCACATTTACTCAGGACTGCTGTTTACAGTTCTATTTATTTTTACTGCCATTTATAATCTACTGAATACTTTTATTACTCTTGATTATTACTGCAAACTCTGTTCGTTCGCTGCTGCTGGACGGTGTGATCACTCTGGGATTAATGAAGTGATAAGTGATCTATATATGAAGCGTCACCTGACACTGTAGACGAGTCCTGACTGGACGCGAGAACTGCGCATGCGCACAAACGCCACTCGAGACTTTACTGGAAGTCAGATCAGTTGTGGCTTCACGCGCAGCTCGCGCTCCGACTGCGTGTTTAAATGAATATGCAGCTTTAAATATTCACTGTTCATTTATTAATCAGCGCGCGCGCGCGTGTGAGAGAGAGAATACGGACAAGGCGCGTGAAGGTAAGACAGGAGTGACGTAGTTGTAGTTTAAAATCGCTTGACCGTTACACACACACACACACACACACACTCACATACACACTCTCTCTCACACACACACACTCACACACACTCACTGTACCTCCGAGAAACTATGTAGTAAATCGTGTTTGTGCAGTGTTTAGTCTCGGTGTTTATGGAGTTGATAATAAACGCTAATCCTGTTAGCCGCATTTAGCTTCAGTTTTACCGTCGACCAGTTTAGCGCGAGCTCGTCATAATAACATTATAACTGTGTTAAACACTTTTGTGAGAGTTTTAATAACAGCAGTGAGGTAAATGTTAATGAAATAAACACCGCTGTGTGCAGGCTCGGAGTGTTTAACCTCTGAGAAGGACTGGAAAGTGTAGAAACCCCAGAGAGCTGGGCGATACGGTATCACATCTCCATCACGATACCTGATATAACCGATATAAAGATGTGTGAGAGCTACTGATGATGATAATAATAATAATAATAATAATAATAATAATAATAATAACTACACTGGAACGTAGGATGTGTTTTGACATTGTCACTGAATAACATGTTGGTGTAATGAGTATATTGCCTTAATTCAATTTTTATTTAAAAATGACAAAAATAAGATTGTAGTACAAATAAAACAAAAATAAAATCAGTTTTTCCTGCTTTCATGTTGAAATTAAAAACAAATGCACGGATTTAACCGTATATTCACTTGTGCTCTGATTTAGATCTGAATTTTGTGCTTTATTATAAAATAACGTAGCATATTTTAAAGTTTAATTAAATCAAAATGAACTTTTAGTCCATGAATTAATTTTTTATGTAAAGTTTCACTTTTAAGTTCATTTTATAAATAATTTACAAACTATAGTTTATCAGTTCAGATTCAAACCAGCAGTCAGAAAAATCATTATATAAATCAGTACAGCGATTTAATTTTAAGCACAATTTTAAAACACACACACACACACACACACAGCTGTCACGATGAATGTGCCCTTTGGTATTGCGTAACAGCATGTATGATGACCCTGTGTGTGTGTGTGTGTGTGTGTGTGTGTGTGTTCATCAGGATTATGGTGCTGTAAATTCCAGAGTTCCTCTTTCGAATGTGTGTGTGTTCTTTAATAATGTAAAACTGTTTCTCAGTAGAAATTGTACAGTGTGTGTGTGTGTGTGTGTGTGTGTGTGTGTGTTTCTCCTACAGGTGTGTGTTAGGTGTGTCACCATGCTGTCGAGACTGCGTGCGAGTGTGTGGCCGTGTGTGAGTGTGTGTCGCTGGGCTCACACTAAAGAGAAGGGCAAACCACTGATGCTCAACCCACGCACCAACAAGGTAACGCACACACACACACACACACACACACACACACACACACACACACAGAGGTGTGTGGGTCTGGAAGTCATTAGCGCAGTGACTCAGCAGTTCAGTCTCACGCTGCAGTGCTGCGTTTAAATGTTTATATTTCAGAAAAATCACAAACGTTTATGCAGGGAAGTAAAATCACAGGAATCATGTGACCTCATCAGCACAGCCGCAGCTTGGGAGCCAGTTTCCTGACTGAAGAAGGAGTAGGAAAGTTCCCCAGATTTCGAAATACTTAAGAGAATCAGTTTCCTATTGAACACAGAGGAAGAGGCGGCGATGACTGCGAGCAAACCTGAGCAGAGCGACGGCGCTTCTTCTGCTGAAAACCGCAGATCATTCACGATGAAAGAGTGAAAAACACACCTGGGAACTGAGTCTTAGAGAAATGTGCGATTTTTAGAGAAGCTCCAGTGCAGAGCCTCGAGGCTACTGCTGGAGAAATGTAATGAACTAGAGACTGGAAAAAGCAGAAAACTGAATTACGACCGCATACTGTGTAGTTTATTCTAATGCTAATTACATAATGCTAATTCCAATGTGTGTTGCGATTGCGTTTCTGCATGTGTGTGTGTGTGTGTGTGTGTGTGTGTGTGTGTGCGCGCCACATTTAAGACATTGTTAACTAGGTTTAATAAACTAATTTATTTAAAATCTTATGCTCATTACTTAGAAACCAACTTTGTCTACAGCACAGTGGCTCCAGTCCCTGAATGTTTTGACAGGTTTCAGTCGATATCGCTCAGGGTCGTGTTCTCTTTTTGGCCGAGTTGGAGCGTGAGGATGAGGATGAGGATGAGGATGAGGAAGTGCAAACACAAATGCACAGATCTCTACTACGTCTCGGCATGGCAGAACCAGAGCAGCTTAGACACTGAAAATGAAACCAACTTTGTATTTTCATTTTGAAAGCCATTGTATATTGTAGTTCAAGAAAATTGCACTTGTGAATATGTTTGGTAACTGAATTTAAATTACGTCTTAAATGATGCATGCGTCTATGTGTCTGTGTGTGTGTGTGTGTGTGTGTGTGTTCAGGGCATGGCCTTCACACTGAAGGAGAGACAGGTTCTGGGACTCCATGGTCTGCTGCCCCCAAAGATTGAGACTCAGGACCTGCAGGCCATGCGCTTTCAGAGGAACCTGAGGAAGATGTCGGACCCCCTGCAGAAGTACTGCACACTGAACACTTACCCATAATCCTCTCTATTCACAACACACACTGATTAGTTTTCTATAACAGCAGCTCTGACAGTAGTGCAGCTGCAAATCACAGGTTTATTAATGCGCTCGTTCTAATACATTATCGTTTCTATAGTAACAGCTCCGTCACACGCTCCACATAAATGGATTAAAATCATTGATATGGTGAAGTTCTCTGTAAGGAGATGTTTATGTAACATGTATGGAAGGAGTCTCCAGTGTCAGCGCTCTGTAACAGTCAGAGGTGAAGCTGTAACTTTAAGTTCTCCGACATCTTCAGGACAGAGGAGTTTACGCTTCTTTGTGGTTTCTCGGTAACATAACAACATTCCACAACATTAAATAGAAATAGAGTAGAAAATTGTAATCGTTGGTAAATTGCTGTGGAATTAGAGGAATAAAAGACTTGGGGACGTGCTGTTGTAGGAAAATCAGCAACTTCAGGTTAGTAGGAACTTCATCAAAACCTCATCACACCATCCTGTCACTCAGTATTCTACGGTAAAACACACACATGGACAAATATGTATATATTTTATACAGATATATTATATACAGTGGAAAAATAGAGAGAAAAGAGAGTGTGTGTGTGTGTGTGTGTGTGTGTGTGTGTGTGTGTGTGTGTGTGTAGGTATATCTACCTGATGGGGATTCAGGAGCGTAATGAGCGTTTGTTCTATCGAGTGTTAATGGAGGACATCGAGGCTCTGATGCCCATCGTGTACACGCCCACTGTGGGGCTCGCCTGCACCCAGTACGGACACATCTTCCGCAGGCCCAAGTACGCTACACAACACACACTACACTATACACTCACACATTCATTCAGCACAACTCTGCAGTGTACACCTCTTTCTATTAGTGCTGCGTTTCTGTGTGTGTAAGTGATGTTTAATTGTGATGTGTGTGTGTGGGTGTGTGTGTGTGTGTGTGTGGGTGTCTAGAGGCCTATTTATTTCGATTATGGATCAGGGACACATCCGTTCCATCCTTGACAACTGGCCAGAAACTAACGTGAAGGTACACACGTTTTTACGCACACACACACACACACACACACACGCGCAGACTCTTCCAGTTTAACCACCAAGATCTGCTGACATCACACTCTTTTTCTCGACCTCACCACAGGACAGCCTGCATATTCTCATTTTATAAGAGGTTAACTGAAGGAACACTGTGTGTGTGTGTGTGTGTGTGTGTGTGTGTGTGTGTGTGTGTGTATGTGTGTGTTTGTGTGCGCGTGTGCGCTTGCAGGCCGTGGTAGTGACAGACGGTGAGAGGATTCTGGGTCTGGGTGATCTGGGTGTGTATGGAATGGGCATTCCTGTAGGGAAGCTGTGTTTGTACACTGCCTGTGCTGGAATCAGACCAGAAAGCTGCCTACCTGTGTGTATCGACGTGGGAACAGATAACGAGGTGAGTGTACACACACACACACACACACACACACACACACCCATTACACTTTCAGATGAAGGTTGAGCTCCGCGGGATCTTCGGGCACTAACCGTCTCTGACTGCGGACGTCCCCCCGTGGCTTTTCAGCACTGTGATGAGATTCAGATATGTAACTAGCGCTGTGTCTGTTCGAGGCCCTCAGCGCTTCATGGCTCAGAGCGCTGTGTCTGGGCGTGGGGGGGTCGCGGCGCGGGGAGGGGTGGGGTCAGGGCGCGGGGGGGTCAACCATGATACGGTTCCCTGGAACAGAGAGGGTTAAGGTCCTTCTGGTCAGTAACCCAGAGCCTTAACCACTGACCAGTAGTTCAGTACGACTTCTGAATCTTCTGCCCGTTCTGACAGGTTTCTGACACACTGTCTCTGTTCATGTGTGTGCGTGTGCGTGTGTGTGTAGAAGTTGCTAAAGGACCCGTTCTACATGGGGCTGTACCAGCGACGTGATCGCTCACAGCGGTATGATGACCTGATCGATGAGTTCATGGAGGCGGTGGTGGATAAGTACGGCCAGGACACACTCATACAGTTCGAGGACTTCGGCAACCACAACGCCTTCCGCTTCCTGAAAAAGTACAGACACCGATACTGCACCTTCAACGATGACATCCAGGGTACACACACACACACACACACACACACACACACACACACCCAGAGGAGCTAGACAGATAGATAGATGTACACTATTGATCTTCACAGGGACATTTGGGGAGACTGTGCGTGTGTAAGCACGTGTGTAAGCACGTGTGTAAGCACGCGCGTGTGTGTTGATTAAGAGGGACTTGTACAGTTAGACAGTAAAGTATAAAAATCTGATTTAGCAGACTGTGTGTATATCAGAGATCCACACATTCAACAGCTTGGTCCACTGACTGTGTGTGTGTGTGTGTGTGTGTGTGTGTGTGTGTGTGTGTGTGTGTGTGTGTGTAGGCACTGCGTCAGTAGCTCTGGCGGGTTTGTTGGCAGCACAGCGTGTAGTGGGGAAACCAATCACTGAGCACACTGTTCTGTTTCTGGGAGCTGGAGAGGTAAACACACACACACACACACACACACACACACACACACACACACACACACACACACCATTTATGACCTTATTCTTTTGGTCACTGCCCACAGTGACAGTAGCTGAGGATGGGAATATAGATTGATTTGTAAACAGAGTTCACCACCACACCACCACACCACCAGTCAGTTCTCGACGCTGATGTGTTGGAAGCAGGAAAAATGGGCGAGTGTAAGGATCTGAGTGACTTTGACAAGCGCCAGATTGTGCTGGTTAGACGACTGGGTCAGAGCTTCTCCAGAACAGCAGGTGTTGTGGGGTGTTCCTGGTGTGCAGGAGTTAGTACCTACCAAAAGTGGTCCAAGGAAGAACAACCGGTGAACCAGTGACAGGGTGATGGGCTCCCAAGGCTCACTAATGTGTGTGGAGAGTGAAGGTCCGTCTGGTCCGATCCCACAGAAGAGCTGCTGTAGCACAAACTGCTGAAAAAGTGAACGCTGGCTCTGATAGAAAGGAGTCAGAACACACAGTGCAGCTTGTTGTGTGTGGAGCTGCGTAGCTGCAGACGCGTCAGAGTGTCCATGCTGACCCCTGACCTCCACCGAAAGCTCCTACACTGGACACGTGAGCATCAGAACTGGACCATGGAGCAGTGGAAGAAGGTGGCCTGGTCTGATGTCACGTTTTCTTTTTCATCATGTGGATAGCCGGGTGCGTGTGCGTCGCTTACCTGGGGAAGAGAAGTTGGAAGAAGGTGAGCTGGTGGAGGAAGTGTGATGCTCTGGGTGATGTTCTGCTGGGAATCCTCGGGTCCTGGCATTCATGTGGATGTTACTGTGACAC
>JAKXMS010000035.1:182942-194401 GCA_022985145.1 Pangasius djambal
TAAACATTGCTGCAGACCGAGTTACACCCCTTCATGGCAGCGGTGTTCCCTAATGGCAGCGGGCTCTTTCAGCAGGATGATGCTCCCTGACACAATGCAGAAACTGTTCAGGAACGGTTTAAGGAGCATGATAAAGAGTTCAAGGTGTCGACTTGGCCTCCAAATTCCCCAGATCTCAATCCGATCGAGCATCTGTGGGATGTGCTGGACAAACAAGTCTGATCCACAGAGGCCCCACCTCACAACTTACAGGATCTGCTGCTGACGTCTTGGTGTCAGAAACCACACACACCTTCAGAGGTCATGTGGAGTCCAGGCCTGGACGCGTCAGAGCTGTTTTACTGGCACAAGGAGGAACTACACAACATTTCAGCAGTTATAGTTTTAATGTTATGGCTGATCGGTGTATATAAAGGCATAAATTATTTATTCATAATATAGAGAACGAAGAGTAAAATACATGATTGGTTACAAACATAGATCCTCCTTCTTGTTTGTCATATGAAACAGGTTATTCTTCTCCATAGTCTTCCTTCCACATCCCATAATAGTTATTTTTCTCCCTTACTATCTACCAGAGAAAAGGGAGTTCAAAACTTCGGGGGTTGCTAACAAAGATTCCTTTATTGCTCATATCTCTGCTATGTGATAAGAATATAAAGCAAGTCTCTTGGCAGACTAACACACACACACACACACACACACACACACGTCCTTGAGAATTGGTGCTTCTTCTCGTGTGAGTATAAAACAACATTTGAGCAGATATAGTTCAAATCATGAAAAAGATACATAAGTTTATAAAAATCTCCACACACTCCAGTGGCGAGGAACAGCTCTTTGTGGATGCAGTTCATGGCACTGTGCAGGAATAACTGCAAACGAGAAGCTGTTCCTGTAATAGAGGATTTTTAGCTGTGCAACACGAGACATGCATTTGTTTTGCAGTGTTCTCAGTGCAAGCACTCGCACCACACAGCTGAGCAAATTAGAGCTCTAGTCCTGGGGAAAGTCTGATTTTATATTATTAAGGTGTTCCGTCTCCTCCACGACCCTAACAGGCCTTTCCTCACCATCGCTAAACTTAAAATAGGAAGTAACGCAACCACTTGAACCAACCACATTCCTCAGCCCCAAACAATGTTAGTTTCCACACCTGATGCGGACTGCACCATGGTTCAGTTGACACAAACCCCAGACCACCGTTTCAGGATGTCCAAGGCTCAAAAACAGCTTTCACACTTCACCAAACATTCTGGATCTGGGGGAAAAAAATTCAGTGTGAAAATGATCTAACTGCTACTGACCCAATCCATTTGTCCCCCTTACATTCTCTTATCTGTCACCTGTGAATAAGATCCAGAGATACTCAAACTACTCTAACAGGGATGAGATTTCTTGCCACACCTGAAGGGAGCATCCCATTCTTTTATTGGAGAGAACCATGGCTTCAGTCTTGGAGGTTCTGATCATCACCCCAGCCACTTCACACTCTGCTTTGAAATGTTCAAGTGCATGTTGGAGGTCCACTTGCGGTGGTGTTAAGAGAACATCATCTACAAATTCATATCCTGTTCATGAAAACCATGATGCTATGTACATATCAGTAATATAGATACTTCACTATAAATTTACTTAATCAGTCTCATTAAATCAGTCTCTTTAGGTAATCAGTCTCATAGAATATCCCCATTTTAGGTTAGAATTTTAGTTAGTAATTAAAGTTACGAACTTTCAAATAAGTCAAAATTTATTAAAACCTCAATTTAAGTTGAGTTGAATAACAGTCAGTGACTTGGTTTCTGAAGGCTTAGTCCTTGTGTTGTTGCAGATTCTGCTGTAGGTGAAAGGCAGTGCAGCGTGTTGAGTCAGTCTTTGTGCATATGTGCACTTTGCAGGTTGATCTGTCTGTGGATTTGCTTCCTGATGCAGTTCAGTCGGCTTCATAACTCGTCCAACGAAGTTGAAAGCAGCTATTTTGCAGATTGTTAAAAGTGAAAGTAAAAATGCACCAAAGAAAAGAAAGACAAAAACATGTGCAATGCTATGGGGTAGATTGATTGATTTTACACCGTTGAGAGAAAAGTAGGCCTCCTCTTTGTGGCCAGCTTCCACATGGAGCTCAGCTTAAGGTGGAGAGATTCTCTGTTTTATGCTTCATGCTGTAAGACTGGACCAGCAGAGAGACTGGACAAAGGCTGGTGAAGTCATTTTGTTAGTCCCCAGAGGTGACGTATGCTTGTTACGTCCTTCTGGTTGCTGTAAAAGTACTTTTAAGAGTGAGACCCCTACCTGTGGATGCATTATACCTACATTCCCCTCACAAAGCTGTGCAGGAGTAAAGAGCTGGTCCAGTGGTCCATAGCCTTGGCAGAACCCTCATTGTTCCTCCTGAATGCTAGGTTCAGCTATCAGAGAGAGTCTTGCCTTCAGACTCCTGGTATAGTCATTTCCTAGGAGTCTGAGGAGTGTGATTCCGCTGTTACTGGAACAAACCTTCTGGTCTCCTTTTTTAAAAATAGGGACCACCATTCAAGTTTGCCAGGTCAAAGGTACTGCCCCAGAGTTCTGTGCATCCTAGGGTTACCACCATGACAGGAACCAACAGCCTCCTGAATCTGCCTCTATGACTGAGGACTTCAACATTCATTCAGACTCAGTGTTCCTGATCTCACTGGGTCCATGGGAGAAGTCGTTTCGGAGGTGTGAGTAAAATTCTTCTCTCACCAAAGCGTATGCCAGACGCTCTCGAGCAACCTGGAAGGTTCTCCTGGGTTTAGCACACCACCGAGTGGTGATTAGGTAACAGCTCTGCCACTCTCTTCACCTCACCGTCCAAAACATATGGCCTCTCAAGTCTGACGATACAACCACAAAGTTGATCATTAAAGGTTAGCTCGCAAGATGGCAAGATGACATCACAATTTTGGGCTGATCTTAACCAGGCTATATGGGTGGCCTGGTCACCTGATGCTTGCCTGCAGACACCATCCCAGACCGGGCCGGGGCGGGTTCTAGTAAGCCTAACCCGGGCAGGTGCACTTCCTTTCATGGGGGTCTTTAGGATCACTCTTTATCTAACATCTGTCCTCATCTGTCGATCAAGGATAGCCCTAGTGGGGGCATTAGTGATGTAGCCCTGAGGTTCACCGAAGTACACAAACCCCTTCACCACCAATGACTGGCGCAGCAGCGAAACTTAGCATTGCTAATATCCTAATATCACTAGCATTAGGTAACATGGTTGGCTAACTTTCACTAGCTTAGCATACAGGTTCAGCCTCTAAAAGTTTTCAGGTACAACATTATCATGTAGTAATTTGTATGTGATTCATTTAAAACTGTTAATGATGTCACAAACTGTATTATATTGATAAAATATGTTTTTTGTGTGTGTAGTGTAGAATTATCCTAGCTTAGCATAATGGATGGCAGTATTAAGTATCTGCTAGCATTGGCATTAATGAGCGATGGGTAAATGGTGCATGTGTTCAGGCGGCTCTGGGCATCGCTAACCTGATCGTCATGGCAATGATGGAGGAGGGAGTGAGTCAGACAGAAGCACGCAAGAAGATATGGATGTTTGACAAAGACGGCCTCCTTGTCCAGGTGAGTGTGTGTGCGGGAGTGTGTGTGCGTGTTAGATACAGTGTGTGGTAAAATTAATGCATTCACTTCCAAATACATGACTCCATTTGTGTGTGTGTGTGTGTGTGTGTGTGTGTGTGTGTGTGTGTGCGCGCGCGTAGGGCAGATCTCAGTCCACAGACAGTAATCAGGAAGCGTTTGTTCACCCGAGTCCGGGAGATGTAAAGAGTTTTCTGGATGCTGTTAATGTCATCAAACCCACAGCCATCATTGGTGAGTGAGTGAGTGAGTGAGTGAGTGAGTGAGTGAGTGAGTGAGTGAGTGAGTGAGTGAGTGAGTGAGTGAGTGAGTGAGTGAGTGAGTGAGTGAGTGAGTGCAGCAGCACTGAGCTCATTAGCGGTTGAGAACATCCACCAAGTCCTGGTGATAATCTCACACAGCCCCCCCCTACAGAGCGAGCTGTCCAATCAATGCTCTTCAATTTAGTGTGTGTGAGTTTGATCCTTACCTGTGTGTTTAGGTGTGGCAGGGGCGGGGCGTCTCTTCAATCACGATGTCATCAGAGCAATGGGCACGTTAAACGAGCGGCCAATCATCTTTGCTCTCAGCAACCCGACTGCTAAAGCTGAGTGCACTGCAGAGGACGCCTATGGCCTCACGCAGGTACACACACACACACACACACGCGCACACGCACACACACACACACACACACACACACACACACACACACACAGCTTTTTCTGTAGTCATCATAATAATAAACTGAATGTAATGAATCATGTATAGAACGAATCATTTGGATGTCTGTTATTAGGCTACAGCAGTGTAATATATTGTGTGTGTGTGTGTGTGTGTGTGTGTGTGTGTGTGTGTGTGTGTGTGTGTGTTTGCTTTAGGGTCGGTGTCTGTTTGCCAGTGGCAGTCCGTTTGGTCCTGTTACTCTGGATGATGGTAGAATCCTCATTCCAGGACAAGGAAACAACGCATACATATTCCCAGGTAGCTGCGCGTGTGTGTGTGTGTGTGTGTGTGTGTGTGTGTGTGTGTGAGCGCTCTTAGTTTTTAGTAGCAGTGCCCTCTGGTGGCTGCTCTTTAAACCTGGTCAGGTGAAATTATTAATCTATTAATCTGAACTATTATTTATGGCTGTGTGTATGTGTGTGTGTGTGTGTGTGTGTGTGTGTGTGTGTTCAGGTGTAGCTCTGGCTGTGATCCTCAGTGGAGTCAGACACATCAGTGATACAGTGTTCCTTGAAGCTGCCAAGGTAAACATGACTTATCTGCAGATGTTAGAACACTTCCTGAACTTGAACTCCGCCTCTTTCTGTGAGGTGGAGGCTGAACGCTAAGTGTGAGACTTACTGAGAGTGTGTGTATGTTTTATATAAAAGGACGTACAAAGATATTGTAATAAATATTTCCTACATTTTTCATCACCATAGTGTGCTTACTACTGTGGTATTTTTAGACCAGGTCACCATACTTGCTGAACTGTGTGTGTGTGTGTGTGTGTGTGTGTGTGTTAGACCCTGGCAGATCAGTTGACTGATGAGGAGCTGAGTCAGGGTCGGCTTTATCCTCCACTGTCCAACATCAGAGAGGTGTCTGTGCAGATGGCTGTAAAGGTGAGCTGTGTGGGTGGGTGTGTGGGTGGGTGTGTGGGTGGGTGTGTACGTACATGTATGGAGATGGGGCAGTGTGTCTAAATATGTGTGTATGTATGTAGGTGGTGGAGTACCTGTATAGCAAGGGCATGGCGTTCCGGTACCCAGAGCCGGTGGATAAGGAGGCGTATGTGAGATCAGTCGTGTGGAACACGCAGTACGACTCCTTCCTCCCCGACACATATGAATGGCCTGGAGTCTCCCACAGCCCCATACTCGACTAATCCCCACACCCACGACTGGTCTGGAGTCTCCCACAGCCCCATACTCGACTAATCCCCACACCCACGACTGGTCCGGAGTCTCCCACAGCCCCATACTCGACTAATCCCCACACCCACGACTGGTCTGGAGTCTCCCACAGCCCCATACTCGACTAATCCCCACACTCTAGTTGACCCCTAGTACCTCAGTAATATTCCTCCTGATAATCTGAATTTACAGCCTCACTAGTGAAGGAACACACACGTATTTTATATATATGTATATTTTATATACATATATATATATAAAATCCACACACACACTCCTCATGCACACAATTCCATGCAGTTTTGTGTAACACACAAAATCCGCTACTAAGGTTCATCTGTGTGAAAGAGTAGCTGCAATCATTCACAGCACTCCACTAGACTGCTTTACTAATCCCAGTCCCGCCCACTTCTGAAGGATTTATCACCAATCCCATTCTCTCCTAAAGGAATCGTTCATTCTTCTACAGTAAGAGCTTTATCCTGGTCACAGTGGGTGATGGTGGATCTGGAGTCTATCCCAGGACAATTGTGTGTGAGGTGGGAATGCGCCCTGGATGGGAATTCACTCCATCCCACTTACAGCCAGTCCACATACTGGTGTGTTTGTGAGGGAAGTGGAGAATCCAGAGGAACCCACATGGACATGGGGAGAACATGTGAAGCTCCACACAGACAGTAAGGGGCTGTCACCGCTCCATCCGCTCCCGAAGGGGCTGTCACCGCTCCATCCGCTCCCGAAGGGGCTGTCACCGCTCCACCCGCTCCCGAAGGGGCTGTCACCGCTCCATCCGCTCCCGAAGGGGCTGTCACCGCTCCACCCGCTCCCGAAGGGGCTGTCACCGCTCCATCTGCTCCCGAAGGGGCTGTCACCGCTCCACCCGCTCCCGAAGGGGCTGTCACTGCTCCATCTGCTCCCGAAGGGGCTGTCACTGCTCCACCCGCTCCCGAAGGGGCTGTCACTGCTCCATCTGCTCCCGAAGGGGCTGTCACTGCTCCACCCGCTCCCGAAGGGGCTGTCACCGCTCCACCCGCCGCCGAAGGGGCTGTCACCGCTCCATCTGCTCCTCTAGTTAGTTTTGTTTGTACCAGTCTGTGATTATTTTTTTAAAATATGAAGAAATGAGTAATGAGCACCACCACACCACTGTGCTAATGACTGTGTCCTGTGATTTTTTTGTTGTGCCCCAGCACTGTGGTTGTGTGTGTGTGTGTGTGTGTGTGTGTGTGTGTCTGTGTGTGTGTGTGTGTGTGTGTGTGTGTTTCACAGTAAAATACTGAGTCACAGCAGATTAATATAAAGCTGTGATGTGCAGCTGCACTACTGTCAGAGCTGCTGTTAGAGAACTAATCAACACCTTCTGACCAATCACAGTCCAGAATAAACAGAACCGTGATGTAATATCTACTGACAGAGGGAAGTCGTGAGCTGGCAGTAAACACGGACTCGGAGCTTCTGCTGCTTTCAGGAGGAAACTTGTGTGTGAGGGTTTTTTTCCATGTGGGCGAGTAATTCATCTGGTTTCAGGAGATTAAATAAATCATTATAAAAACCACTTGTTTTCTCACTGGACACTTCACTACCTGTTACTTTCAGAAAAACGTCTGCATCCTCTGAGCTTCATGGAGGTGATTAATGATGTCATCATACCTTCAGTTTTAAGAGAATCTCCAATCTGATTGGTCAGAAGGTGTGCATTATTTGCATATAACAGCACAGGTTTATATTAAGGCACTCATTCTAATACGATATTGTTTCTATAGTAACAGCTCCATGTGATCTGAGACTAATAATAAATGCATTTAAAAGTGGGTTGTTTAATAAAGTAATTATTAGAATCATTGATGTGAAGATTTTTGTTCAGAGATTTATTGAACATTTATAGAAAGAGCGTCTCAGTCTGTTACACTTTCTGTTTTCTCAGTAAAATGATGTGTGTGTTTGTGAGAGAAAGAGAGTGTGAGTGAGGTGAGTGTGTGTGTGTTTGTGAGAGAGAGAGTGTGTGTGAGAGAGTGTGAGGTGAGTGTGTGAGAGAGTGTGTGGGTGAGTGAGGTGAGTGTGTGTGGTGTGTGAGGTGAGAGTGTGTGTGTGTGAGGTGAGTGTGTGTGAGGTGTGTGTGAGAGAGTGTGTGAGGTGAGTGTGTGTGTGAGTGAGGTGAGAGTGTGTGAGGTGAGTGTGTGTGTGTGAGGTGAGTGTGTGTGTGTGAGGTGTGTGTGAGTGTGAGGTGAGTGTGTGTGAATGTGTGAGGGGAAGGGAATGCTAGTTGATCTCAGCTATATCATAAGTGATCACAGGAAGTAACTAGATTCTCTGACGTTCCACAACATTAGCTGTAACTATAACCGTTAAAATGTGTTTAATTGTAATTCACGAAGAAACACAGTAAGGCTGAATAACTTCATTTTCTTCTTCTTCTCCTGCTTCGCTGGGAAGTTTGATGTTTTTATGCCGTGTTATTAAATGGCCACCAGATGGCGCGCGTGATGTGCAGGGGCGGGCTTTTCTCCCGATGAGTCCCGGGCCTTGAGGACGGTCGCAGTTGTGCGCATGCGCACTAGCAGCGGTTTCTGTACCCTGTGTTATTGTTATTAATGATGGCGGAATAAATACTCACACACGCAGCGGACTGTACTCTCAGGTGACTGTGTAAGTGTTTATTTTACATCTTTATATATTTAAAACTCGTTAAATGTCAAGTAGTGCAGTTTAATAACCTGTGGCTAAATGACTCATTCGGTCCTGCACCTTCAGCTAGCCTAGTTCTGCTAACAACATTAGCGACGCGGCTAACAGTCCTGAGAGCTCGAGCTAAGCTAAGCTAGCTGGAGAGAAATAGAACTAATTATATAATAAAATGAATGAGTAGATGAGGTGTTTATTCACAATTTTAAACGATTACGGAGTCATTAGTCACTATTTATGTCGCATTTCTTCACAGTGATTAATTTAGCTTATCTTAATATAGAAGCTAGCATGGTCTTTGTGTGCAATAGCATGAACTGTTAGCTGAGAATGCAGGTGTGTGTGTGTGTGTGCGCGCGCGCGCGACAGGTGAACAGTTTAACAGTTTAACCCTTATACAGCCATCACGAGCTAAAGTCTTATAATAATAATAATAATACAATTTCTCAGGACTTTAATAACTTTATTTTATTTAATTGGATTAGAAATTCATCACCCAGGTTTTAAAACACACAGTTAAACAAAAAATGTTGTATTTGTTGGAATAAAGGCAATTTGAATGTGATCAAAAGATTATATTCCCACACACACACACACACACACACACACACTTCTGAAGAGCAGTGTACACATACACATGGTGAGTTATAGCATTTATTAATGAGAGTTGTCACTCCTGGCAGCTCTGCAGTGTCTGTGCCTCAGAGTTATAGCTTTATTCATCCTCACTGTAACTGACTCCACACACACACACACACACACACACACACACACACGCACACACAACATTAATGAACACAGAATAATAACACACTCTGCAGGCCGGAAGCGTGACTGTGGGTTAATCCAACTGTGTGCAGAGTGTTTAAGCAGCAGAACCCGGAGGTTTTTAACCCTGTGAAAGTGTAAAAGAAACATGTTGATAAAAACCGTCTCTGTGAGCGAGAGCACTGTGACGGCGCCTGGCGCTCGGCCTGATGCACTTCGCCCTCATCACTGTGTGCGTGCGCGGCATGAGTACAGTCCGGACATGTTGGCATCGTCATGTGACCTACGACATCATAGTAACCACAAAAACTTACAGAGCGGCCAGATTTATTTATTTATTTTTTTGAACCTTCAACAAGTTAACAGTTTACTCAGATGTTGCTAAACAAGTAAAGTTTAACCACAAGGGACGTTAAATACCTACAGCACTTGAAAAGAACCGACACGCCGCCTTCCGCCATTCTTGATTGTGACAGCTCTTCTGCGCCGGCCCCGGTGCCTTATGGGATATCACAGCGTCCAGCATGTGACACACGTGCTCAGAGGCACAAGAAACACAGACACTGTTAGATAAACAGTTTGTACATACAGGTGTGTGTGTGTGTGTGTGTTTACAGGGTTGATCCAGTGGAGTCAGAAGTTGAAGGGTGTGTGCGTGTGTGTGTGTGTGTGTGTGTGTGTGTTTACAGGGTTGATCCAGTGGAGTCGGGAGCTGAAGGTGTGTGTGTGTGTGTGTGTGTGTTAGAGTGACCACACACAGAGGCAGTATGAGGGAGTGTGCGCCCCCTGCAGCACTGATGTGTGTCACTATAGCTGAGCATTAGCGAGTGTGTTTGTGTAGTGTAGATCTTCTCGGGGTGTGTGCGCGTGTGTGTGTGCGCAGCATGTCGGTGTCGAGCAGCGACGCGTGTCTCAGCATTGTGCACAGTCTGATGTGCCACCGGCAGGGAGGTGAGAGTGAGAGCTTCAGTAAGAGAGCCATCGAGAGTCTGGTGAAGAAACTGAAGGAGAAGAAAGATGAACTCGATTCTCTGATCACCGCCGTCACAACCAACGGAGCTCATCCCAGCAAATGTGTTACTATACAGCGCACACTCGACGGTAGACTACAGGTACTCACACACACACACACACACACACACACACCTTGCATTCTTTTGTTTGCTGGGGTTTTTTCAACTGTGGCTGTCAAACAGTGAGAGCCCTCAGACTTTACTGTCTCCTCCGAAAGGAGTGTCAAGGTCAGTTCTTTTGTTTATTTGGGTTTGAGATCAAAAGATGAATATGAGACGACAGAATTTCAGCTTTCATTTCCTCATATTCACATCTAGACGTGTTAAACTGACATCACCAAACTGCTGCATTCTTCTTCTGTGAAGCTTTTCCAGACTTGTAGCGCAGCTTCTTTCAGTCGGTGTTAGTTTTGGGGGGTTTCTCCCTTCAGTCTCCTCTTCAGGAGGTGAAATGCTGCTCAGTTGGGTGAAGGTCTGCTGATGGACTTGTCCAGTCTAAAACCTTCCACTTTCCCCCTGATGAAGTGCTTCCAGAACTTTTGTGGCTCATCTCTGTATTTCTCTGCAAATTCCAATCTGGCCTTCTGACTAACTGCTGATGAGAGGTTTGCATTTTTCCAGGACATTCCAAGTAGTTGTATTGGCTCTGCCCAATGCTTATGGAATGGCTCTGATCGATTTTCCCTCTTTTCTCAGCTTCAAAATGGCTTGCTTTTCTCCCGTACACATCTTTCTGGTCTTCATGTTGGTTTATCCGTTTTAACAACAAATGCAGTCTTCACAGGAGAAACCCAGGACTCAAACCAAGAGCAGACATTCAGAGCTATTAATTGTTTAAACAATAAGCCTAACAGGACTCACCTGGGCAACAAGACACACCTGTCAGTCACATGTTCCAATATTTTTGTTGTAAAGTTGTTTAAACGTCTAGATGTAAATATGAGGAAGTTCTGATCTATCGTCTCATATTTATCTTTTGATCTCAAATCCAAAAGTCTTCAGTGTAGAGCAAAAACAACAGAACTGGCCTTGTGTTCCAGTACTTTCAGAGGGGACTGTATATTTGTGTGTGTGTGTGTGTGCGTGTGTGTGTGTGTGTGCGCGCAGGTTGCTGGCCGTAAGGGCTTTCCTCATGTGATCTATGCGCGGTTATGGCGGTGGCCTGATCTCCATAAGAACGAGCTGAAACATGTGAAATACTGCCAGTACGCCTTTGACCTGAAGTGTGACAGTGTGTGTGTAAACCCCTACCACTATGAGAGGGTGGCGTCACCGGGTATCGGTAAGACTCGTGCACACACACCAAGCAGGAGTGTGTGATGTACCTCCAACATTGATGGTAATAAGATCATTAACATACATCAAATCATTTTTAATCGTATTGTCCTTTCACCATTCTACACAATCACCTGACTGAATACACACAGAACTAGGTTTATAACTCACTCTCTCTCTCTGTCTGTCTCTCTCTCTCTCTCTCTCTCTCTCT
>JAKXMS010000035.1:201201-217158 GCA_022985145.1 Pangasius djambal
GCTGTTCTCCCACTGTTCTTGTACAGTTCTACTGTTCTCCCGCTGTTCTCCTACTGTTCTATTGTTCTACTGTTCTCCCGCTGTCCTACTGTTCTCCCGCTGTTCTCCTTCTGTTCTATTGTTTTACTGTTCTCCCGCTGTTCTCCTGCTGTTCTATTGTTCTGCTGTTCTCCCGCTGTTCTTGTACCGTTCTACTGTTCTCCCGCTGTTCTCGTACAGTTCTACTGTTCTCCCGCTGTTCTCCTGCTGTTCTATTGTTCTGCTGTTCTCCCGCTGTTCTTGTACAGTTCTACTGTTCTCCCGCTGTTCCATTGTTCTGCTGTTCTCCCGCTGTTCCATTGTTCTGCTGTTCTCCCGCTGTTCTCGTACAGTTCTACTGTTCTCCCGCTGTTCTCGTACAGTTCTACTGTTCTCCCGCTGTTCTCGTACAGTTCTACTGCTGGGTTTCCTACTATTCTATTGTTCTCCCAAAGTTCTAATGTTGTTTTTTTTGTTTTTCTGTTGCTCTACTGAGCTCCTATTGTTTACTGCTCTCTCTGCTCTTCTCCTACTGTATAACGCTGCATACTCCTTACCTTGGAAGCGGGAAGCCGGAGCTCGGAAGGATCACTTTCGACCTCAGTGTGTTCTAGGTACAAAGTGGGGAAAAAACACGGATGCTGCCATGTTGATCTTTTGTTAGCAAACAGCTAGCCAGATAACTGTGATGGGTGTAGAGTGAGTGTTTGATCTAACACATGGATATGTCTGTATGTTGACTGATTTAAAGCGAATACGTGTATATACAGTATAACGGACTTAAAGGTAAGAAGTGCGGCTGTGTTCAGTGCTGATACTGTGAGTGGCCATGTTGATTTGACGTAACTTGAAGACTACCCCAAGTTCCCGAATAGGAATTTCAAGTTGAGGGGTGATTTTCTTTAGCTTTAGCTTTCTGGTCATAGGTCCTGATTTGCAAGTTAACACACCAGACTTCTTACTTTTGCTCTACAGACTCGTTCCTTATGTTAATGAACATGGCTGAGAACTGCCCACTGTCACAGAGGGGCCATTTGACTGACTTTATAACCAACCAATAAGCTGTCCAGAAAACTTGAGATGATCACTGTGTTCCCACTGTATGTGTTCTGGGAGTAAGTGCAAAAACACCAAAGTGCAGTTGTCCAATCAGATTGCAGCTTACGTGTACAAAGGTTATACAATCGTCTTTGTATATGGACATGCATAATTCACATCCCAACATTCTCCTTTAGAGAAAAGCTTTTGTTTAAAAAAATTATGCTGACTTCCTTGTAACCGTGTCGCTGAGAAACGTGCAAAGAGAAAAAAAATTCTTGATGAAATGTTGATCAGTGAGAAAGCCGTGAGCCCTGTGGTCATTTTAAATGTAAAATTATTCATGTTTAATATCACGTTCATCACAGAACTGAAACTCGCAACATTAACACAATTAGTTTTCTGATGCAGCTTTAATCGTGAGATTAACCATTGAGTGTGATAAAGTGACATTAAACTGTAGTAAAGGAAGTGGATTTTACTGACCTGACACTGAAGCGTGACACACCACTCTGTAAATATCTACAAATTAATAAAACACTTAACTGCAAAACTCAAGGATTAATAATTCAATATCGAGCCTTTAAACCTGCTTTTCTTTCTGTCTGTCTCTCTTTCTGTATTCGTCGTTGTAGAGTCCTTCGCTCCGTTCCTGTCTCTGTCCTCCAGGCACTCTGTGTTTGCCAGGTTGGACAGTGAGCAGTGTTCTCCTGGACCGGCTCATTATAATGGAGTCTGTACCTGGGTAATGAACCACAAGTAGTAGCCCCACCCACACTGTAGCCCCACCCTCTTCATTAACTCTGTTAGCTTGAAGCTGTTAGTCTCTTGTGTGTCATTGGTCCTGTAGGCTCCAGTTCCTGGTGGTCATTCTCTGCAGAACCGCTCCAGGCGTTTTGAAGAGGTTGAGTCAAATATTCCAGGACCAGGAACCTATGATGTCATCCAGCCATGCGGGAAGAAGCTCCACCCACCCACCACCCCATACAGGGGCATTAAGGTGCAGCTCGCTGGGTGTTATAGCTGTTGCATTGTTCCTTTCCCACACTAATCCTACCCTGTGTGTGTGTGTGCGCGTGTGCAGTGTGTGAGGTCGTTGTTCCACTCCACTCCCTCCATCCCGTCTCCCAGTCAGGCATTTGGTTACGAGGAGAACGAGCAGGGGGAGCTGTGCAAGCAGAAACCACCCAGAACCGACCAGAGCCTTGGCCCTGCCTACTACAGCCCCATCCAGGTGTGTGGGTGTGTGTGAGTGTGTGTGTGTGAGTGTGTGAAGCATGAGATTGGTTTGTTTAGCTCTGTGTGTGTGTGTGTATCAGGTAGATCCGATGTATAAAGGAATCCACTTTGGCCGAATGACAGGGAAAAGAACAGAGATGAAGGTGGTGGAAGGACCTGGACCAGGACAGTATCATCCAGAGGAGTGAGATACACACACACACACACACACACACACACACACACACACACACACACACCAAGTTTTAATAAACTCTCCTCTCTTCACCTCACTGGCTTTGAACTATTTCCCTTTTCCATTACAATTTCCTCCACTATTAACACTTTAAACCTGAATCTGCACAAACTTTTTTTTTTTTTTTTTGACTTTCCTTATACATCATATAACACACTCAGTACAAACAGAAGTTAACACGAGTGGCACAATACAAAAAAGTGAGGTATAATGCACAACAAGATGGATAAGTTGGAAGACAATACAAAGTCTAATATCATTCCTCTTTTGAAGTGACAATCTTAAAGTTAAAAATAAAGTTCTTCCAACTGTCTATATGTGTGTGAATTCCATTCAGTTTTGCTAACATTTTTTCACATGAGGCACTCTCAGTCATTGATTCAAACCACATTCTAAGTGTAGGAGATTGGGTATCTTTCAGCAAGTATCTGTCGCACTGCTGTGACTATACCTACAGTAACAAGGAGATGTCATTGCTTTTAATCTGAGGAATCTCAGTTTTATCTCCTAAAAGACATAAATTTGGTAAAAGTGGAAGGTCATATCCCAACCATCTCCCAAGACATTTCAACACAATTTCCCAAAAAGGCCAAATCTTCGTACACTCCCAGAGAGCGTATATTGTCCCCAATGGTTTAGGGGAGGCTTTTTCCATTATATGAGTAGTGTTGACGTGTGAGAATGCTGACACTTTTTGTGGATGGTCCCCAGTTAAGCAATATTGGATTGGTCATATTTTGTTGTAGTTCTCCCTCCAGTTTTTGAGACAGAGCCTCTATTGGTCAAAAAGGGAATGTAAGTTGTTTTTCTCTTAGTATCCAATCTAGAGCCAAATCATTTTCAGCCCAGTGTCTAGCAAGCTTAGACATTTCAAATGCTATTTTGTAGAGTTCTACATTCTCTAGAGCTAAACCACCTTTATGCTAGATAAACATCATTTATTTACTCTGATCCTTGGTTATTATATTGTATAAATATCTGAAGTGGCATGGTTACAGGAACCATTGCCGATATATAATTAAACTGCGGAATACTGCACAAGGATTTAGGGTGTGTGTGTGTGTGTGTGTGTGTGTGTGTTGTGTAGAGATCACTCTGTGTGCTATGAGAATGTGAATTTGAAGCGAGAGCTGAAAAGTCAAGCTGAGTTGCAGATTCCTCGGTATCATGAACTCCTTACACTGCAGGCAAACAAGCAGGTAAACACACACACACACACACACACACACACACACACACATCACATGATGCTGGCAGCTGGGTATTATCATCGAAAAGCTAAAAAATAACCTATGGATTATTGCAGCTTGTGACTCAGGGACAAAAACAGGACGGACCACCACATTTCAAATCTGAATTCATCAATGTGTGTAAAAACACATCATGTGTGTTTCTCAGAACCACTTCTCAGGGGAACTCAGTGTGTACTACACACTCATTTCAGTACACATTTTCTGATTGATTTGATCTTTATTATAAGTGCTTGTGTGCAGGGTGTTCCTGGTCCTGGTCAGTATGATGTTAAAGGACAATTTGAGAAGTCAAATGGAGTCACTGTCTCCAGACCAGCGTTTATGTCACACACACCGGTATGTAAACTATAGCTGTGTCTGTTTCTTGTTCAAAATATTATTATCTCTTTTTGCATTCAGATTTAAATTGGAAGTGACCATGGTCAATATTAGAAGTTTTTTTTTATGTTAACCCTGCCACTATGCCCTGAAAACACTGGAAAACCCTGGAAAACTGGATTGCTGGGGGAAAAATGCATTTTTCATTTACAAATTCTAACAGTAAATAGCAATTTGCATAATACAACTTTATTAATACAACTCCTGAACCAGATGTCCTCTGGAATTTACTGGAAAACGTTCTAACATCAGTCTAATGTGACTGAGTATACAAGCTAGCGATGTTTCAAAACAACAATGTCTTTTTCAAATCAAGAAACTGTTTAGGCTACAATTGACAGCAATAGTCGTCTAATAATATTTTATTGCAATATAATAATATTTTACTCTTTTACAGAAGAGTTCACTGAATATGTTTTCAGAATCTCTTATAATACATAGTGCTGTTGTGAGTCAAAATGGGATCATTTAAGGAGCATTTATTCCTATGTGAATTCCGAAATCTTTTTAAAAACGTGCAGTTAATGTACAAGTTACACAATATTTTTAAAATTAATAAAATTATTATTTTTGGAGAACCAACAGAGATATAAAGCCCTGTGTTGTGTGTGTGTGTGTGTGTGCGTTTGAGTGATATGGAGCAACAGCTCAAAATATGAAAGCATATTTCTTTTTGTTTTTACAGAAATATGGAATAAATGTGGTTTCATTTTGGAGCTCAGTAAGGCACTCGTGCTAAAAATAAAATGGTTCATCTCCTATTTGAATCATGTTACACTTTTTTTTTTTTAAGTTCTGTGAGCAGGGTTGCCAGGTTCCCTGTATAATATCTGTGCATCAAAGATAGATACCGCAATTCAGGCATACACACCACTGTTAAGTTAAAAAACTGAGAAAAAGAAGAATGCGTCTACCTTTTGCTCTAACCTTATGCCTGAACATTGTTTTGAGTTGCAGTTGGGGTGTGAATTTTGCTGAAACCCTCCCCACCAGCTTCAGCAAGCTGTTCTTTACAGCTCAACGGTCATGGCCTCCATGGACAATTCCTCCCCAGATCACAAGAGGGCACCCATGCTCACCTTTTGAACTTCTTCTCTGGTTGTCTGCTCCACTGCCTCCCTTGATTATGTACATGTGTTTTGTGTTTCTCAGTCAAGTTCCCTATTTAAGTTCTGTGTTTTTCCCTCTTGTTTTGTGGGAGCATTAAGCTTATGTTTGTGTCTGTTTTATGTGTTTGGTGAGATTACGGTTACTGTTTGACCGGTTTATAGTGCTTATTTTCTAGTTTAAGTTTTTCTTTGCCTTGCCTAGGCTCCCCCCCCCAACTGAGGACGTTGCTCCACCCCTTTGCTATGCTGGGAATGTTGCTCTGCTGGGGCTGTCACTCTGCCTCTGTGATCAGCTGGGGACGTCGCCCTGCCACCCTGCTTGAATTAGCCTAGCCCATTGTTGTTTCTTTTTCCCTGTGTTTTGTTTGCTTCTCTGTTGTTTTGTTCCCCATTAAAGAGGTTCTGCATTTGCATCCATCTCCATGAACTCTCCTTATGACATCAACAGGAAAATTTTCTGTTTTGTTTGGTGGGATCCCAGATGCTGAAGCAAACTTAAAAAAAAAAATAAAAAACCCAAAATACTCCACCTATTTTTCACAAAACTTTGCCCCCTATTGGTCACTGGTTAATTACAAATTGTTGTCACTTGAATTCATTTCCTGTATGCACCTTTTAGACTTTGTGGAACTTTGTGACTCCTCAGTGTGTATTTCTTTCCCTGGTAGTTTGCCTGTTTCTTGCACCACTAATTAGTAGATTTTTATTTTTGTCTCATCCACATGTGTGTGCACAGAGGAACAAAATATGCCACTCTTTCTAAAATAGACCTTGTGTTTGTTGTGAACTTTGTGTGTGTGTGTGTGTGTGTGTGTGTAGAGGTTCTGCTCAATGAAGAATGTGGCGCCCCCTGTGGGTTCCTATAATGATCCTCGCTGTGCTCTTGAGGGTCTGAAGAAATGCAGTGGAGTGAAGAAAAGTCCTTTTAACATTACTGCAGCACGATTCATTCCTGAAAACAGAAAAAACACCACGCCAGGTATGTGTGTGTGTGTGTGTGTGTGTGTGTGCAGGTTTGATAGCTGTGTGTGCTGGAATGATGAATTACAATTATCAGTACATACATAAATAAAATGTCTGTCTGTGTGTTAGGCCCGGGAGCATATAACGTGTTTGATTATGGTCTGGCAAGTGAGAGTCTGAAGAAAGCACATTTGGAGGGCAAGAGGACGGGCGGCTTTGGCTCAACAGCCAAGAGAACCACAATCTTTATCAGTAGAACCACAGAACCAGGACCAACAAACTATATGGTACACACTACACTTTATGCTATGCACCTTATAAGTTACACACTATACACTATGATATACACCGATCAGCCATAACATTATGACCACTGACAGGAGAAGTGAATAACACTGATTATCTCGTTACAGTGGCACCTGTAAAGGGGTGAGAGATAATAGGCAGCAAGTGAACAGTCGGTTCTTGAAGTTGATGTGTTGGAAACAGGAAAAAGGATTAGAGAGACTTTGACAAGGGCCAAAACTGTGATGTCTAGACAACTGGGTAAGAGCTTGTGGGGTGTTTCCGGTGTGCAGTGGTTAGTACCTACCAAAAGTGGTCCAAGGAAGAACAACGGGTGAACCAGAGACAGGGTCGTGGGCGCCCAAGGATCGCTGATGCATGTGGGGAGTGAAGGCGCGTCTGTTCCGATCCCACAGAAGAGCTACTGTAGCACAAACTGCTGGAAAAGTGAACGCTGGCTCTGATAGAAAGGAGTCAGAACACACAGCACAGCTTGCTGTGTATGGAGTTGCGTAGCTGCAGACCGGTAAGAGTGTCCATGCTGACCCTGTCCACTGCCAAAAGTGCCTACAATGGACAGGTGAGCATCAGAACTGGACCATGGAGCAGTGGAAGAAGGTGGCCTGGTCCGATAAATCACATTTTCTTTTATGTCATGTGGATGGCCGGGTGTGTGTGCGTCGCTTACTTGGAGAAGAGATGGCACCAGGATGCACTACGGGAAGAAGGCAAGCTGGTGGAGGCAGTGTGATGGTCTGGGCAATGTTCTGCTGGGAAACCTCGGGTCCTGGCATTCATGTGGATGTTACTTTAACACATACCACCTACCTAAACATTGCTGCAGACTGAGTTACACCCCTTCATGGCAACAGAATTCCCTAATGGCATTGGCCTCTTTCAGCAGGATAATACCTTTTTTTTAATTTCACCTCACAGAGTTGCAGGGTCCACATCAATAACAGAGGATTTGACCCCCAAAGTCCTACAGAAAAGTAAATTGATAAACACTCACTTTGAAGGTTTGATAATGGTTTCTTTCTTGTTAAGTTATTGTGTAGGTTATTTCTTCAGTTTTTCAGGGAGACTTTTGGCCCTTTGAGTCTGTTTAGTTAATAAGAGAGACTTTTTACGTGGAGGCTCTGGCTTTGGGGCCCCCTGACTCCTTGGTCCCCTGAGTAGACCTGTTCGGTAATCCATTCTTGATAGTACTGAACCCATGCATGTTGAGTGCTGTATATAGTACTGAATCATTGTTGTATATTGTGTGTTACTTTGCCGTGCACAGGTGGAGAAAAAAAGTGAGGAGTTTTACAAGCAACAGCCTACAGCAGTCTTTAAATCAGCCATGGAGAGACTCCCTACACCTCTGGTTGCTAAGGTAAACATCATCTGGTGTAATATGTTATCATGATTCAGTACAGTTAATTTGATTTTTGTTCCTTTATTATGTTTTTGTTCAGGACACACCTTCTCCAAGCTCATACAATGTGCAGGAAGCATACGAAAAAATGTATGGACAGGGACAACATGGTGAACCTCGCACAAAAGCAGCACGAAAACGCCAGAGCTGTTTCTTAAGCACTGCCCCCCGAAGCTCCTCCTTCCAATACGATCACCATGTCCCAGGTGAGGGGTCAGAGGTTAACTGTCACATGGTCCAGTCACTTGATGCACAATAACTGTGTGCTATGCCATGTTATTTGCTAATATTCAGGTTGTGTCCAGTCCTCAAATCCATTACAGTTATATAATTACACTGGATTGCATTGTACACACACATCAGTAAAGCGTGCAAAATTTACAACTACATGCTGTCACATGCAGCTACTTCGTTGAGCTAGAAGTTGTCACCCCAACGTCCTTTTTCTGATCATCTGCTACTTTCAACCATGCATGAGTGTAAAGTGTGCTGTATCACAGGGCCCTCACATGGTCATGATTTATTTAACATCCACAGTCTCACCATGTGGTAAACAGATTCAGTTCTCTTTGCAATTTTCTGCCTGTGATTAATCAATATAAAGACTTTTTCTGGCCACCCTTTAGCCATAAAACATGACTGTATTCAGTAACTGAATCTATATTCTGAATGGAGAAAATGGAATAGGGTTAGGGTTGTATGTGTGTGTATATGTGTATGTGCGTGTGTCTGTCTACAGGCCCAGGTCACTACAGTCCAGACATTAAGTCTAGCCAAAGGTTTGCTCTCATTGACTCTAATGAGGATCGATTTAAACAACCTAAAGACACAACACCTGGACCAGGAGCATACATGGTATATACACACACACATGCCACACCTATGAAACTAACCATGTTTGTGTGATTTTGTGTTTGATATTGTGTGTATGTGTGTGGTTGGTGTGCATATACGGGATATTGTGAATATCATAGTGTGTGTGTGTATGATAGTGTATAACGTTGTGTGTGTATGTGTGTGTGTAGCTGAGTCCTATGTTTTCAGAGACTTTACTCAGGCGTTCCTTCAATGTGACCCTCCAAAACCCTATGATGTTGCATGCTTTGGCTCCACCCCCTCAGCAGGCAATGGAGGCGAGTCTTTCCTTCACCACTGCTTAAATACACAGTCAGGGTCAAAGGTCAGTATTTAACCTCTGTAAGTGGACTCTGCTGAAGTGTCCTGATATCAGTAAGTAATGTTGTGAGATGAGAATCTGCTTTGGGATGTTTTTATCCTTTGTCCCTTTTGTTATATTTTCACATTAGAACACTTTATTTGTGTGTTTTGTAACACACACCTCATCCTGTAAACAGTACGCGAGTACTTATAATTGATGTATAATTGGCCTTCACCTGTGAAATATTAAAATAGCTTCCATTTTCTGAACAAAGACACCTCAGTTAAACTGTCATTGAAGAGACGGTCAGTCTGAAGGAATGGAGTGAAAATGAAGACTAGAGAGCATTCTAAGGAAGTTAAAGTGAGTGAGGCCAACAATCACTCTGAAGGAGTTACAGAGCACAGTAGCTATGAGTGGACTGAAGGTGCACCAGACAACCATTTCCAAAGCTCTGCATAACTGAGGACTGTATGGGACCTGCATAAAAAGCGGTGTATCTGGACCAGTAAACTCCAGGATATTTTGCTAAATTACAGAGGTATCCAGGAATTTGCAACCCAGAAACTCTTATTTCCACATAAAGGTCCAGATATGTCTGTTAAGTTACCACGTACATAAACACTGAGCTAGTGGCTATAATAGTTAGTGGTAGCTCAGTGGTTTAAACACTGCCCTGCCAATTGGAATGTCATGAGTTCAAATCCCTCCACTGCCAAGCTGCCACTGCTGGGCCTTTGAGCAAGGGCCTTAGCTGCTCACTTGTATAAAATGCAATAAAAATATAAGTTGCTCTGGATAAGGGTGTCTGCTAAATGCCATAATTGTACAATGTACATGGCGAGTAATCCCTTGTGATATTCTGCCTGGTGATGTTCACAACTGAGAGACAATTGCATTTCTCACCTTGGTGATGAGTTTTCTTCGTTGGTCATTTCTCTCAGCCTGGATTAGCTGCCTTCAGGTTTAGCCCACCCTTACCCAACAGCCTTTTATTGGGCTGCTCAGGTATTTACTTTCAGCAAATATCGATTGATTTGTTGCATTTAAAACTTAACCTACCCCAAATCTCTATAGCCGTATTCCTCTTTGGATTGTTTCATGGATCGTTCAAGCTCAGGTGTGATTTGGTCAGCTGCCTGCCTTCCATTAAAAAAACAAAAACAAACGATAATAATACTGATAATATTGATGGTGGTATTTATATTCTTTTGTTAGGGATAAAATACACTGTAATAACAAAAAGTTAGAAACTAACCAAAAGACAGAAAACAATACATTAACTCATAGTTTGCACACAGGGTTGTGTTTTAACGGAATAGTTACAACTAATCTTTAAATGCTAAAGTTCATACTTATATTTCACAAAATATATAAGAGGCTTCTGCTAATTAAGCTTTGGTTAAGTGTCATTAGGTTGATGTATTAAATAATATTAATCTCAGGATCAGCATACATGAAACTCATGAAGAGCTCCTTAAGGAGATATTATGTCATGCTTCTGTGAGAATGTGGGAGTATTCGGCTATTTTATTGTTGTGGTACTTGTGACCGGTCTTGAGACCACAAATCAGTGGTCTCCGTCTTGTCATTAACTCGGGTAAAATTTGACTTGGTCTTGTCACGGTCTCAGCCTACGAAAACCCGAAATATTTTTCCATGAAAAGTGCTTTGTAATGGTCCCATTACAATACAACATTTAAATGTTTATCACTGTGTGTGGAGTTATATAACACCTATAAATTTCAAGTGACTGTTTCAAAATACTTCATCTTCTTATATTCAAAATAATATAGCACAAGTACGTGTAATGCACAGCTGTATTTGGTCTCAGAAAGTTGTAAGAGACAAAACAAATTCTAGTTTTTAATGCATTTTTAGCTCCTGTGTGCTTAAATCAAAGTAAATGTGTTTTGATTTGTACATTTAAAAAAAAAAAAATTTTTATTTACACGTGCTGTACTGCTTCCTGGTGCATTTCTTTAAAAAAAAAAAAAAAAAGAAAAGAATCTTTTGTATAAAACACAAACACTGTCTCATTTCATTTAACTCATGCATGCTCCCTAACCCCCCATGCAATAATATGAATTATGATTATACTGCAGCACTTGCTACAAGTATGGGTTATGCTTATAGGTCCCATATATGTCCTGTGCACATATTTTTACAAAATGATAATACCAAAGTAGATTCAATAGAAATTTTATGTCAGGAAGAGGTTAGGAAGATATTACAACTAGCACACATCTGAATGCGTGGTCTCAGCCTTGACATGGACTCGGCCATGTGTAATGGTCAGAGCATGTGAGCGGAGCGGAATGGTAATATTACCTTAAGAGCACAGAGCGCCTTTCTGAAGATTCCTCTCCGTTCAGTACGCTCAACCCAGAACGCTCTTTCGTGATTTACTTGTTCGAGATAGAGAATCTGTGAAATAGGTAGCAATAGTAGAGCAGTAAATTATGGAGTTCAGTTATTGTTTCAACGAAGTTGCAAGCCTTATACATAAATGTAAAGTAAAAATCAAAGTTAAGAATGAGCAGGGAGAACAAACTGAGAGGGAGTGCGGGGAGACTGTGAGAGTTAGCAAAGATTCATATTGGAATCTGAAGCGGCACATTGCCAGAAAGCACGAGGATGTGCTACACAAACATGGTAGTGCAGCAAAAGGTGAGCTAGTTACATACCATAATAAATGAATAGATAAACGGGTAGGCTAAGGTTATATTCTGTTGTACAGAGCCCCGATCATGACATGCAGACAAAATCACGGCCACGGATTTAGAATAGTTCTCTTTTATGCTAGGCCTACATTATGGCCACGAATTAAGAATTAATTTTCTCGTTTAGTCTAAATTATGGCCACAAATTAAGTATTCGTTCTCTTGTTTAGGCTTAACTGACACAAATTCATTTGTTCGTTAATTCGTTCGTTCCCTAGTTTTAGTAGGCCTAAATCGAAATATTGTTATATTACGTAATTAGTTATTAAAATTATTCTTGCTTAAAATGAGGAGACAAATTAATAAAACCCGATGAATTGTTAATTCGAATTATATTCGGAGCTCCGTAGTTATTAAATAATATCAGTTAAACAATAGGCCTAAGCTAACACACAACTGTATATAAATACAGAACTACAGACTACAGAAGATATTAGCCTACACCACTTAGGCCTATTAAAATATTATTTAAAAAACTGACCCGAACCAATAGGTAGACATACAGAATTTAGATGTAGGCAACAGTAAATTATAATCTAATATAACGCACGCAAATTTGTTCTTTACAGAAAAAACTGCAACCGGTCAAAGGGAGATAAAGAATTTTATTTATCTCCAGCATCCCCATTTCTCTGTGTCAAATGCATGGAAGAAAGAATTAGATGATGCATTTTTTAAAGATGGTTTACTTGGATTATGAACCTCTGACAAAAGGTGAACGAGAGGGTATGCGCCATTTTGTCAGCGTTGCCCAGCCCGGGCGCACCACTCCATGCTACAATACAGTGCGTGATACACTGATGCCAAATGCTTTTAGTGAGATGGAAGGCAGACTTAGGGAGCCGTTGCAGTTAGGAGATGGCTTCACGCTTATGCTAGACATATGGACCAACAGAAGAGGACACGACTTTCTGGGTGTTGTGGCAAGTTTCGTTGATGAAGTGTTCAATGGTCACACTGTGTTGCTGTCCTGTGAACATGTTAAAGGACACCACACAGCAGAGAATATTTTTCATAAATATGAAGGTGTTTTACAACACTGGAATTTACAAAGATGCGTTGTCAGGGTGGTGACCGACAGCGCCAGTAACATGATAAAGGCTTTCAACCTCAGAGGGTTTGAGGAAAGTGCAGAAAAGAGGAGGGAGAGGAAGAGGACCCTGAGGAAGGTGACACAGAGGATGGTCAACCTTCCCCATTCCAGCCAAATTTTTTGCAGATCATGGAGAACATGACCGCCGAATATATCACAGAAAACTCCATATGTGATGCCCTATCCATTTACTGCAGCTTGCCCTAAAGGATGCGATAAACAGCCATGCTGATGTGGGCAATGTCATTACACGAACAGCAAAACTTGTAAAAGCTGTGAGGAAGAGCACCCTAAACTCCAAGGAAGCTGATAAACTGAGTGTGCGTCCCACTCAAGCATGTGTCACCAGATGGAGCAGTCAGCTGACCATTCCTGAGAACAGGAAGCTGACCATGAATGATGTACTTCAGCTCCAAGCCCTGACTGAGGTGCTATCGCCTCTGGCAGAACTTACTAATGCTATTCAAAAAGAGCTCGGAAACCTGGGCATAATTCTTCCAGCTGTTATGGAAATTAAACAGCTTTTGTCCGGTCTGCCTGAGACGCTCTCCCTACCCATCCGTGTTTTTGCGGAGATACTGTCAGATAATGTCTCTACTCGTTTTAACAGATTCTATTCTGACAAGCACTTTGTGTTGGCAACTGTATTAGATCCATGTTTTAAAACAGAATGGATTATTAGAGATGGTACAGTGAGCAATCGACTTGCAGAGACTCGCGAATTATTGGTGAAGGAGGCAGAATTTATTTTTAGATTTTAGAGGAGTTTCTCTGTGACTTTATTTATGTCCAGATTGGCCATGTTGGTGTTTCTCTCTTCTTCCTCTGAGAAAATTACAGGCTGAATTACCTACTCTTTTTCGCCAAACTATCTATGATTATCTGTGATAATCTATGAGTTTCTATGCAGATGTCGCCTGCATTAGAAAAAAAGGTGTTTGACTGCTGCTACTTACTGTATTTAGTCTAGTAGTGTCAGTGACTCACCCCCAGATATTAAACACTTCCCGTGTCGCGAAACAAAAAATGGATGTTTCTCATATACAGTATTTTGTGTTTATTGTTTTATTGTATTTTCAAATTGTTACTGAAACTTTGGTTCACCCTAAAGTGAAATAAGAGGCAGCATCTCTTCTCTACTCCAGTGCCTCTACAACTGCTTAGACACCATGTTCTGAATGAAGCATGATCATATAATCACATGACTCAAACATCCGGGTTTATAGAAAACATGACCTGTTAGAAACTCACTGTTCCTGTGGTAATTTTATTGCTGTCTAGATGCAAGATTTTTATCACTGAGGAGACATGTAAAACTTATCGATGTCCCCCGATAAACTAATGCAATCCAAATAAAGCTATATTAACAATTATATTACACCCCTAAACTTTTGCTGTATCACCAGTATCCACATATTGCATGTATCCTTTTGTACTGTCTTCCTGTACAGATGTATTGTATTATATTACATTGTACCACACTATATTTTATTGTACCACACTGTATTGAATTGTTTTCGCCTATATTGTATTCTTTGGTTAATGTGCTGTCCTGTACTATGTGTGACACTGCACTGAAAGAGTTCCTTGTGCACCCTGTACTTGGCAAATACAAGCATTCTGATGATGATTCTGATCATTATGTATATTCCACCCCCATAGCTATGACTGTTTGGAAGAGAGGACCACATGTAATGGCAACATCATGCTCTTGCATCATCACCCTCAGAACCTGGGCTTCTTGTTGAAATTGAAGGGAGAATGGATGGAGTAAAATATAGAGGGACATTACAAGAGAATCTGCTTCAGTCTGCTAAAAAAAATTATTAAAAAAAAATAAATAAATAAAAATAAAGTTTGGGTGAAACTCCAAAGCTTCACAGGAGTGGTTAAAAAACAAAATGGGAATGTTATACACTGGCCAAATCAAAGTCCAGATCTGAATCCCATTCTGTGGGAATGGATCTCTGGGAGTGTTTGAAATTTGCAGTCAATAAACATCCAACCAAACTGAAGAACCTTGAAGACCTCTTTGATATCTGAACTCACTTTTGCATGTTATGGAACTGTGCACACTCATCACACAAGCAAAGCTAACTGTGCACACTCATCACACAAGCAAAGTAGTCTTATTTAGGATCATTAAATCTGAATGTATTTTGTCTAATGAAACAGTACAAATCACATTGGAATAAGAGTAATTTCCAGACTTGGTCATATTACTTTAATGTAATTCAGTGATTATTAAGAATCCAGTTACAGATGAGCAGAAATATGGAGCAGACCAAATTTCAGCTTAATTGGACTTTTGGTTCCTGAGAAACAGCTATTTGAACTTAACTCCAAACCTTACAAACATGAATGTGGCCAATTTGAGTGAGACTGCATCAGATGCTAGTAAGACTAGCACTTCCTGTTTTCGAATTGTTTTGCCGGGAGTTTCTTGCGTGCGTCGGCGTCTTAACTATACTGTTTCTCTCTTTTTTAAATCAATAATTTTGCGCTATCGTTTTCATCTGTTGTATTTTTCACGTATTTTTCATTTTTCTCTTCTACCGTATTTTCATTTTTTTTCTCAAAGTGCGCTTTTCTATTTTGTTAAGACAGCGAGCGGAGGCCATCCACACCGGATCCACACCGTCTACAATATAAACAAATCTCCGACTAAGGTGCGTTAAACAACATGTCTAACATTCAGCTTGTTCAGTGTGTTGAGTGCAGGATGTTTAGTCACTCTTCCTCCGTCGTTAGTAATAGCTTTATTTGTGATAAATGCATGCTAGTTAGCTCTCTGACGGAGAAGATTGCAGCATTAGAGGTGCGCATCCAGACTCTAGAGAGGGTGAGTGAGAGTGAGAGCAGCGTAGTTTCTGTAGCGGAAAGTCTGGATGCCTTAGGCGGAGTTAGTAATCCCCCAACTCCGGCATTAGAGCCCTCACAGCGGGGCGAATGGGTGACGACTCGGCGGCATAATCGCAAAGCCAAAGCTAACGCTAAGGCTCGCCCACGGGAGCACCACTCCTCTCCGCTTCACGTGTCCAACA
>JAKXMS010000080.1:0-17500 GCA_022985145.1 Pangasius djambal
AGTCCTGGCTAGTTTGGTGTCACTAGCCGTGGGGAGGCCTGACCAAGCTCGCACTGTATGGGTTTAGCCGCTGCAGCGCCACGTAACGTACATTAACTGTCCTTATGCTCTGCTCATATCATGTTCATATAACCTGGAACTCATATAGACACTTCCACAGCTTTTTTTAACACCTCATGAGAGGATGTTAGTGTTTCAGGTTCAACCCCTTTACTGGTAAAAAAAAAAAAAGATCAGCGTATAACCATTTCCCCCTCACACTGACTGCCTGTGTGAGCCAGCGTTCGGCAGAATCGAGGCCTGTCAGTCAATAACACACGAGTACGTCTACGTACTTTCCTCTTAACCCTGTCTGGTCCTGCCTCTCTTCACTGAAGATACACAATTATAACACTTCCATCTTCTTCTACTGATTCAGGGCTAAAGAAAAAATCTTCAGGGCTTCAGCCCCGATTGCCCAGGCCAGGTTACGCCCCTGGGTCAGAAGCTATATAGGCAGGTATTTAATGACTAATCCCCACTAGGGGCAGTGTCAGGTGTTGTACTGTTTCAAAGGGATAACTGAAGAAGTGAAGCTGTTGGAGGTGTTTGCTGTTCATGTGATGCTCATGATGTTCTGCTCAGCTGTAAGTACACTCGCAAATACATTTATATCAGATTTCTCCAGTGTTTACCTTAAAAACAATTCACTAAAATAAGTAACAACTAAATAATTAACTGTGTGTGTGTGTGTGTGTGTGTGTGTGTGTGAGATTCTGCAGTTATTTATGTTTGTCCTCATTTGTGATATTTTCTAATAAACGTAGCTGGGTCTGTTTTTTTCTGGAATATAAATGAAAGAATAATTTAACTGGCTGTGACTCAGGATGAAACAGTTACTGAAGAAGCGTGAATGAATGCTGTAAACACCCAGTGTACACACACACACACACACACACACACACACACACAAGGTACATGTTTACACGTGTGTAAGACGTGACCCACATCTGATTCCTGTATTTACATCATTCCCCTGAAACATTGTGCTCCGCTGAAACCTTTTTACCAGCAGCATCAACTTGTAGAGGAAGTGACTGGTGTTTCCGAGGTGATTATTGTGGTGTTCAGTCTCTTTGCATTAAGGCTTTTAATTTTGAGCTGGTGTTGGAATCAGGACCAGACGAATCTTCACTCTGCCACGACCTGAGAAACGTCCTGGTGCACGGCCCGGGTTCTCTAGAGAGCCTGACGGTTGTGAGATAAGATAAGACCGTTTGTGATCTGTTCTCCACTGATTAGCCTCCGGATTCACCTGATATTTGAGTGAAATGAGCAGCAAATGTTTAGATTTAGATTTAGAACCTTGCTGTAAGGTGTCTGATCTGAAATATTCACACGTCCAAAACAATGTCCGATCTGCCAGAAATCAGGGAAAAAATCAGAATTGGTTGGTGTGAACGCAGCCTGTGGTGGGTCCTGTGGAATCTCAGTCCTGACACACACCTGCACTGGGATCATGTTCTACTGCCCAATAGGTACTAACCTGATCCCGACCTTAACCTGAACCCGACCTTAACCTGAACCCGACCTGCGTCTTACTTGTGTCTTAACTGTGTCTTACCTGTAAAGCTGCGTGTTTCCCGTGAAGCTGTGTCTTACATCTGTCTTACCTGTGAAGCTGTGGCTTAACTGTGATTTACCTCTGTCTTATCTGCGTCTTACTTGTGTCTTACCTATGACTTGCCCAATGTTTACCTGTGAATCTGTGTCTTATCTTTGTCTTATCACTGAAGCTGTGTGAATTACCTGTCTTACCTGTGAAGTTATGCCTTACCTGTGATTTACCTGTGACTTACCCATGTCTTACCTGTGGCATACTTGTGAAGCTGTGTCTTACCTGTGATCTACCTGTTCCTTATCTGTGTCCTACCTGTGAAGCTGTATCTTATCATCATTTTCCAAAATTACAGGATTTTTATCCCAGTGCTCATATGAATGATTTACTAATAAATCTGTTAATAACCAGCTTGATAACCGAGGCTCATGTTTTCTCTGATTATTTTCCTTTTTAAAATAATAAAATAAGCATTTAGAAGACTGTAAACTACAGAGAACAATTAAACCATTTCACATTTATTAATTACGGCATGACAGTATATCTTATTATTATTATTATTATTATTATTATTATTATTATTATTATTATTTCAGTTTAATGTTTCTGAGAATTCTGCACAGTTTAATAGGTAAGTGTTTGCTTAAATTGATTAATTATTTACCCATGTTTACACACACACACACACACACACACACACACACAGATATTTAAAATGTAATTTTCAACATAATTCCCCAAAATAATTAGTATATTTTTTAAGAATTAAGAAGTTAAGAATTTTAGATTTACAAAAATCTAGATAATTATAATGTTACAGTTAGAATCAGTAGTCGCATTTAATCTATTTTTCCTTTATTTACACTTTATTATTTTACAGATTAGTTATGTACTTATTCATCTTATTTAATTAAAATTTCCTTTCTGAAAATGTACATATATATATATAAAATACATTTTTAACGCATATTTAAATTTAGTGAAATGTTTTATAATGACATATTGATCTGATGAAACTGAAGCAACATTGTGGATTTTGACCTTAAACACAACAAGATTTACGAGAAACGTTGGCACCCTCTGTGTGTCTCTGTTTCTCTCTTATTCTTTCGCCAAATCAAACAAAACTGATTTTCTGTGACTTTTAAACCCTCGTCCTTCCACTTGGCTCATTTGAAAACACGCAGCTGGAAGAACAATGGCCAGGTTACAGCTAATACTGAGGTAAGTGCAGAAAATCTTCAGAATTTGTGTTGTTTCTTTTTCGCTTTTAATTTAGTCTCGTATGAAAGCTTAATAAATATAAATAATAAAATGAGCAAATAATTTCTTTATGGCTTATGCTGAGTAACAGTAAATAAACATTGGTTAGTTCTATTTTGTTAAATAATTCTAGCAGTTGATGTTATATTGCAAAATATTTTTGAAATTAGCGTTTGTCTGCAACGCCAGCGTGTCTGAACATCCGCACACTCGACACGCCTCGCTCGTGGGGTTTGGGATGTGAATTTATTCTACACAAATTCTTTTCTACACACAGAATGTGATTTATCAAGTTCTTCATGTGCATGAGGATGTGTGTATATTTAGACACACACTCCTGATCATATGTATGCACACCCTAGTGGTAGAGAAGTGTAATAGCAGGTAAACTGATTATGAGAAGTCACACTTCTTATCAATCACATCAGTGTCACTGACAAAGTAATTACAACAAGGTGCAGATGGGTGACATACAAACTATAAATAAAATCGTATAAAAGACGTGTAAAGACTGATCGTGATGATGCCTCGCTTGAAGATTTGGCTTATGCAGGCTTGTGGAATGTTTTTAAGAAGCACAGGAATCACAGTGCAGTTTTAGTTGATCTCTGTTCTCGGGTTTTTAGGAATATGGACACTGGTCTGGCATTTCCCAACTATAAGGAATGACTATAAGCTAAAAAAAAAACACACATCTTACATGCATTCATATCACTGGTCCCTGGAGGACTAGTGGTTATTCCACAGCGCTCTCGCCGCTGTAGCCCAGGTTCGATTCCCAACACCAGCCCCTGGGGCTCTCAGTGCCTGTCCCAAGCCCGGATAGAATTGGGGAGGGTTGCGTCAGGAAGGGCATCTGGCGTAAAATCTGTGCCAAATCAAATACGTACCAGTGATCCGCTGTGGCGACCCCTAACGGGAACAGCAACAACAGCATGCATTCATGTCCCTCATGCTGCAGTACATTACAGTTTCCCAGTACAGAGCTGGAAAAGAAGACAATAATGAGATTTTCACCTCATCACAAGTTTTCTAAATGTAATTGGGGCAGAATTCACACATGTAGACATAAAATCTAAATAAATATTTTGTAATTATTTCTTACTATCTCTACTTCAATGTCACTGAAGTTTATTTTTTTTTGAACTGCTGCTCCTGCTGCTTCATGGGGCAGTGTAACATAAGAACGCTATCCTCCACCTGCACACGCGCGAGCTCACAGATGCCCACGGTAGGCTACTGTCACTTTTCTGCTGCGCCACTTATACTGGCCTTTTAGAAATGAAGTTATTTACTATATATGGCAATTTGTGGCAATTTAGAAAGTGCGGGGTTTTTTTTCAACGTCCATTACGTACAGTTGTGCATACACACATGTGAGAATGTTCTTATCCGTACTGGCGATTTTTATGCACAAATTTAGAACTTGTTCTATGCACGCTTAAAAAGCCTAGTGGTGTGTTCATGGGATGGCTTGTTGCAGACGACACGGAGCATGTCGAAAAGTCTAAAAGGATTAACTTCAACAATAGTGAAGTAGAGACGCTGCTGCACGAAGACTAAAGCCAGAATAGTTTATTTGGCACGACTGGTTTGTCTAAGAAATAAATACACAAGATTCGTTTTAGGCATAATAACTACATGTGTGTGTTCTACTGCCCCGATTACATTTAGAAAACCTGTGATGGGGGAAAATCCCTCATTATTGTTATTTGCTATTATTATGTCTTTATGGTCACATGTATTACAGTGGTGTAAATAATCCTATTATAATTATTTCTGTTCTGATTATTGATCTGTTTGTTCCTGCAGTGTGTTGTGTGTGTGTGTGAGTGTGTGTGTGTGTAAGATAGTGATGTACGGTCAGGTTCAGTCTCCTCTGTATCCAAAGCCTTACCCCGCTAACATCCATCAGCAGTGGGATCTGGAAGTTCCGCAGGGTTATCAACTTCAGATTACCTTTAATTACCTGGACATAGAACCATCGTTTAACTGCTACTACGACTCTCTCACGGTTAGTGTAGATCATCACCATCACTACCACCATCATCATCATCACCATCACTACCACCATCATCATCACCACCATCACTACCACCACCATCATCATCATCACCATCACTACCACCATCATCATCATCATCACCATCATCATCATCACCATCACTACCACCATCATCACCATCACTACCACCATCATCACCATCACTACCACCATCATCACCATCATCACCATCACTACCACCATCATCATCATCATCACCATCACTACCACCATCATCATCACCATCACTACCACCATCATCATCACCATCACTACCACCATCATCATCATCATCACCATCATCACCACCGTCCAGTTATTTTACATTTTATTTTTTTTAGATCATGCTCCAGCAGTTAATTGTGAGAACAAAGAAACCACAGGATACTAAATCAAAGTGATTAAATCGTATTGCAGGATGTAGGAGAATTTATCACATTTTTAAATCACTATTTTGATTTGTTGAATTAATAAATAACACCAGTGATTGTGTTAATTCGTTGTGCTCTCCCATAAAGAAAACATGCCCACACTTTGAAGGATAAGCTGACTGAGCACTCATCTGCTAATCTTACAGAGAGCTTCAGGTTTCTTCATAAATTTATCTATAAAATGCATCTCCTTCATTGGTTTCCATGTGAAAAAACTGTTAGTGGACTTTAAAGAGACTTGTGAGTAAATGAATAGTGCGATATTTATGTATTTAACATTATTGTTGAATGACATTCCATAGTGTGTGTCAGCGTATTTCCTGCCAAAACATAAATTTCAGCTTGACATATTGTGGGTCCATCGAACTGTCAGACAGTGGCGCTGGATTAACGCTGCTCCTCGCTCGAGCCGACATCACGCACAGTGTAACTGCGTGTATGATTTTTGTTTCAGTGTGAAATCCTCACCGTGTGATTGACGCTACGCTGAACACATTCCTAAGTTCTGAATTCTATGTTCTAGAACCCTGTAGACATTAACACTGGTGTGATTTGGTCTGTATGATGTGGTTCATTTTGTTCTCTCATTGTTAAGGTTCTGCATGGTAAGAAACTTCTGGGAAAGTTCTGTGGCCCGAATTCCACGGATCCCTATCACCCTGGCAACAAGCCCATTTTGTCTCCTAGCAACCGTCTCCAGCTGGTGTTTGTGACGGATGAATCAAACACAGAAAAGCATCAGTATCTCGGGTTCTCTGCCTTTTACCAGGCTGTTGGTACGATAAAATATGACTGTGTGATTTAAGGCTGTTTTTATTTAGGGTCTCTTGACAGTAGTAATGCACACAGCCAAATTAACACAGTGTTAACAAATGTTCTCTTAACAAGCTCTTAACATCTCATACCTGTACAGACTTTCACCTGCTCTAACATCTGTGCTGACCCTCACCTGTACTGACTCGCACACTTACTGACTAACACTTGTAATAACCCCCATACTGACTCACACTGATGCTGTCACCTGTACTGCCTTGCAGATGTACTGCCTCAAAACTGTACTGACTTGAACCTGTACTGTCTATCACCTATACTGACTCGCACATGTACTGACTAACATCTGTACTAACACCTGTACTGACTCGCACCTGAACTGAAACATGCCTGTGCCAAAACTTGTACTAACTCGCACCTGTATCAACACTTATACTGACTCGCACCTGTAGTGACTCGCAACTGTACTAACACCTGTACTGACTCCTGTATGTCTTTGTGGTTTGGTTCTCAGACATAGATGAATGCTCGTCTCCTGATTTAGACGATTCAGAATCACATTGCTCTCAGATCTGCCTCAACACTCTGGGCTCGTACCTGTGTTCCTGTTACCATGGTTACCAGTTGTCAGCAGATCAGCGTACCTGTGTTTGTGAGTGTACACACCGACAATACACACACTCCTTCACACATACACAAACTTCCCAAGCTTCCCATCACTCTCTCCACTTTCTGGCACTAACTGAAGCCTTGGTCACTCCACAGAACTCGGCTACAAGGCTGCTCTTTCCTCAGCCTATGCTTTCTCTCCCAGTCCACAATCACCAGGCAGGGGTGGCTTGCACTGTCTTATCTTAACATCTCATCCTTTGAATTCCATGTTGTTACAGTTATCTCTCCAATCAACCTTCTCATTATTGTCATCTAACAGCCTTCTGGTCCACTAGGATATTTTTGTGAAGAAATGGACATGCTCCTCAATCTTTTCACTAATGATGGAACCCCTCACACTCTCTTCAGAGACTTCAGCCTCCCCTCTGACAAGCTCCAGTTATCTTACCTTCTCCCTCTTCTGACCCAGCATGGCAATGGTTTACTTGCTTCCTGGAGGGCCAGTCATGATATAAAACGGATCTTTCTGCTCCATGCAGACTCTCCACTGGAGTTCCACAAAGCTCAGTACTTAGTCCTCTTTTGTTCTCCCTCTATATCCACTCTATATCCTCACAAGGGTTTAGTTACCACTGCTATACTGACGACACTCATCTTATCCTCTCTTTTCCTCCTTGAAGTAATCATGTTTCTGAATCATGTTTCTCATGATGGATGGCAGCTTATCAGTTGGAACTTAATTCCTGCAAAACTGTACATCCCTGGCAATGCATCCCCATGTCAAGATCTTATGATCTCCCTGGACAACATTGAGATCCCAACATCTGTGACTGCACACAACCTTGGGGTAACCACAGACAATCAGCTGTCCTCCCTGCCTCACACTGCTAAACTGACAAGGTCATGCCCGTTTCTCCTTTACAACATCAGGAGGATTCCTCCATTTTATCCACTGAGGCCACTTAAGTTGTTCAGACCCTTGTCATTTTGAAGCTGGACTACTGAAAGTTGCTCCTGGCAGCTCTGCCCCTGAGCGCCATTTGACCTCTGCAACTGATCCAGAATGCAGCTGCATGACTTGTTTTCAACCTGTCCCAGTTCTCCAGCACACCCCACTGCTGCGCTCCCTCCACTGGCTTCCTGTAGCTGCCCACATCACATTTAAAACACTGATGCTCGCCTACAAAGCCAAAACCGGACCAGCACCCACTTATCTCAAAGCTCTTATCACATCCCGCACGGCACCACGCTCCCTCCGGTCCTCTAGCACTGCTCGACTGCTCCCTCCATCTCTCAGGGTACATGAAGACCTGCATCAAGGCTCTTCTCTGTTCTGGGCCGAGGTGGTGGAATAAACGTCCCCTAGATGTCCGAACAGCTGAGTCACTGGCAGTCTTCAAATGATGTCTAAAGACTTACCTCTTCATGGAAAAAATTATTGTGTTGTGTTCTTTCGTACTGTACTAACCTCCCCAGTACTCTCAGTCCCTGACCCAGTGAGCCACTGTGAATATGTATGTATTGATACAGACTAATAAAGCTCTTCTCTAAGTCACTCTGGATAAGTGCATTTGCCAAATGCCATAAATATAAATATAATACACACACAAAGAAGAACCCTTAAGGGTTTCTTATTAATTCAAGACTGTGGGCATAACTTTTCATACTGGTCCACTCTGGATATCTGTCTTTATTCTGTGGTGTTGTTTCCTCTCGGTGCTAGTGGAGTGCGCTGGAGGTGTTTTCACAGAACCTGAGGGTTTTCTGTCGAGTCCTGGATTCCCGAATGCTGCTCCTCTTGGAGTGAACTGCTTGTACAGTGTCTCTGTCCAGCCTGGGTTCCAGGTAACTCTCAACTTCAGTGACAACTTCCACATCGAGCAGATTGATGCACAGGGACCGTCCTGCTTGTTCCACTGGCTAAAGGTATCACATTATTGCACTGTGGGCAAGTTCCAGTCCACACACTTATTCACAGCGCATTATGAGTAAATCGTATTGAATCTAATGGCTTAAGTAAGGAACTAAACTCTTGAGGGCATGCTGTTATAGGAAAACAATCACCAGGGTGGCTACATGCAAAGCAGAGTTAATGTTACTACCTCAAAGTTATTTTATTATATTATTATAGTAATATAGATTATTAGATTAGATTATTATATTATTATAGTGAGCCACCATGTGTTAGTGTCAAACGTTCTCGGCGTGTGTGTACATGCACAGGAAGGTATACAGGCGTTGGAACACTGCCTCTGGTGGTTAGGAGGGATGAAGTAGAGCTTCAAGTTATAGCTGTACTTCTGACTTACAGAAAACTTCACCAGATCATGGATTAGAGGTTTATTAATCCATTTATCTGGAGTGTCCGAGTCTCTGTGAATGAGCTGTTACTATAGAAACGGTAACGTATTAGAACGAGCGCATTAATATAAACCTGTGATTTGAAGCTGCACTACTGTCAGAGCTGCTGTTATAGAACATTAATCAACATCTTCTGACCAATCACAATCTAGAATTCAACAGCATGGTACTATATGTAATACTGACTCCTCTATGCAGTGGAATGTGAAATTTATGCAGTTTGTCTTCTGTTTCTTGTCCTCAGGTGTCTGTCCCCGGTGAAGCTCCAAAGAAGCTTTGTGGAGATAAAAGTCCTGGAATCATACAAACCGGCTCACACATTGTCAATCTGGAATTTCACACTGATAAACATGGACAGAGTGGAGGGTTTAGCCTTCGCTACACAACCCAGAGTAAGCAGGAGACACAACCTGGCGATGTGGACGTTAGCTAGAGCTTCATTACACACTGTTTAAATGACATCTCCACCTGAAGTGTGTTTCCTCTCTGATGCATGAGTGTGCAGGTGTACAGTGTGTGTGTGTGTGTGTGTGTGTGTGTGTGTGTGTGTTTCTGTGATACATACACAGGAATAATGTCAACTCACTAATAAAATAAATGTATGTACAAGTGAAAGTCATCACTGGAGTGTTTTTTAGCTCACTTGATTGACATGAAAAAACCTTTAAATTGTGTTCAATTCAATTAAATTGTGTTCAATCGGAATCGACAACTGTGTGTGTTCATTATAAACAACACAAATGATAAAGAAACTGTCACACACCTGACCAACACACAATTAAATACATGCTGGAAACTGACAACACTTTCCAGAACATTCCAAGATGAAGTAATAGAAAAGCCCAGAGAAGCACGACAGAGACTTACCATGTTCTGACTGTGTGTGTGTGTGTGTGTGTGTTTGTGTGTGTTTGTGTGTGTGTGTGTGAGAAACTTTTCTGTAGGAGTGGAGTGTAAAATCGAAGGCGGAATCCATAACGGCCGAATCACTCCCAATTTCCTGAAATATTCCTACAGAGATTACATCCAAGTCCGCTGTGACACTGGATATAAACTCATGATGGTGAAATTTTATTTCTGTTTATTATTTCTACTTCATTTAATGTGTGTGTAATTTTTAATTTATTATAAGTTTAAATTAATTTTTTTTTTCAATTTAAACAAAAAAAAACAAAAACAAATATCAGCCTTAAATCTGTGTTTTATTGTTTTATGAATTTCATTTAGGAATAAAAACAGGACTGAATTTCTGCAGTTTCTGCTGTAACCTGAATTTTCTCTCCTGACGGTTTTTCTATCTTTATTTCTTTCTCTGTTTGTGTTTCAGGGAGAAAAGGAAATCAAGACTTATAAATCGATGTGTCAGGAGAACGGGAGGTGGCATTTACCTTTACCTGAGTGCAGGAGTGAGTCAGCACTGCCTTTATTAGTGAATTTTTAATAATTTTGTTACATTAGAAGACAGTATTCAGGTCAGTAACAAGACAAAAGAAAAGAGTTCATTAATAATAACTGCTGTTAATAAATGTCACATAAAAAAGTGATGTTATAGTTTATGCCTCCACCAGGAGTAGTTTATTAATCTACACACAGATGAAGAGAAGAAAACCATTTAAATTAAATACAAAAAAATAAACAATAGTATGTTATTATGCGTTAATGTTTTTGTAAAGTTTATCGTTTATCGTCGCAGTTATTGATTGTGGAGAACCGAAGAATTTACTGAACGGTGGATATCAATTTCTGTCCGGCTCTAACAACGAGTACAGATCTGTCGTGCAATATCACTGCAACGATCCCTTCTATTCTTTCGCAAAAGCTAACAAAGGTAAGTCTGTGTTCGGTAAGAATCTTATAATAATAATAATAATAATAATAATAATAATAATAATAATAATATGTTTAGAATAGATTTAAATCTATTATAAAAGTACTACATGTTTACCTGATTTATAGCTAAAGATAAATTTCATCAGCTGATTACAAACTGTTTCTCATTTTCTCCCACTTATTATATTTTAGTAAATCTCACCTGTGCTGCTGATCGCAAATGGAGAGGACTCGAAAATGTCATATTACCGTATTGTTTCCCAGGTAACATATAAAACACACAGGGGTCCGTGGGCCAGTAGGTCTTACAGCTTTATATCCAAACACTTTTTCATCCACATACTTTTAAATTTGTTTAGAGAAATTGTTGCTCTGGTTACAGGACACTAATTTAATTTAAATATGAAATTAGCTTGTCCTTTAGTTACCTGTTTTGAGTTTTAGATGAAATCCATTTAATTCTACTGACCAATCAAACAGGTTAATAACTCAATAATTAATATAAAGAAGTCACAGACCCCTCGGCTAAGCTTGGGAAAAATATCAGTGAGAAATTGTTGAGGCTGTTTAGGTTTGGAAGAGGCGTCAGATATTTTGAATGCTATTGGCTACTTCCTGTTTCAAAAGGAAACACATACAGAGTCAAATCACAGCTCTTAAGCCATTTCATGGACACACAAAGAGCTTGATGTGTCCTGTGGAGTCGCCTCCGGTGAATATGTTCACTCGTGGACTGTCGGGCAGGAGGAAACAGTGAGGCAGACGGTAAAGAAAGCAGATAAATGTACTGTTATTCTGAAAATATTTCAGATTAGGTGAAGAAGATTCTACAGTTACAGCTATGCTGGGAAAAGTCCATGTTTTATTTTCTTTTGCTTTAATGGAGTGCTTAATACTTTGCATAAAGTGGAGAGGTGTTATTATTATTAATCCCAAAGAGAGCTTTCAGAGCCGTGGGTTGCACGTCACTATCCCATCACACTTAACTAGTCTAGAGTCAGATGCCATCTCAAAGAGCCTGATCCCGACTGCGCTTTGTTCATTACTGAGGCAGGAGGTGAGGCACAGTGTTTAAACCTCACAGACACTGCTGTAGGCATTGCATCCTCCATCCATCATTAAGCTATAAGGAGTTTCCACGCTGCCGGGTGCAGGCATGGTAACGAGCTGGCCTTAGTGTTCCTGGAGCCCGGCTGATACGGCAGTGTGAAGGTCCCCTCCCTGAGACCAGACTGCCGTCGCCCAGGTTAGCGACTTGCCCATTAGCAGGTTGATGAACTGAGCAATTTTATGTTGTTGAAGGACGTCTTCCTGGCTGGTGAAGTAGCGAGAGCACTGCAGCATGTAATGTGTCATGTTTGCCTGTTAACTGAAGGGCGTATATGCTCTTTACAAATAAAACGGCTTAAAGACTGTGAAGTCCTGAAATAGTTTCTGCTTTAACTCAGGAAAAGGTGACTAGTCAACTACTTTTTTTTTAATTACTGGTCAACTAGTAAGCATTAACACGACCCTGTAGTGTAGAGTTTTACTTTTCCTATATACAACTGTGTGTGTGTGCGTGTGTGTGTGCGTGCGCGTGTGTGTGTGCGCGTGTGTGTGCGCATGTGTGCGTGTATCAGTGTGTGGGCGTCCTGTTGTAGATCTCGCCGGTCATGGTCGGGTTTTAGGAGGTGCCGTAGCGAAGGACAACTCATTTCCCTGGCAGGTGTTTCTCCAAGCAGGAGGAAGAGGAGGAGCGATTGTGATCGGAGAAAAATGGCTCCTCACTGCGGCTCACAATCTGGAGAAAGTAAAACACTCTAAAGATGAAATGAAGGTAGCATCAGCCTGCAGCGTTAACTCTTAATGGTGGTATATGGTTATATTTTAGTATTTAAGCACATTTTATTTATTGTGTTTTTAGGCGTATGTTGGAAGCAACAAAGTGAACGACTATTTTGAAAGCAGAACGAAGGCTGACTCTGATGTGTTGTTTCAGTCACTTCCTATTGAATCCTTGCACGTCCATCCGGAATATAAAAGCTCAGACTATAATAATGATATTGCGTTAATTAAGCTGGCGTCATCCATCACCTTTAATGCGAGTGTAATGCCGGTGTGTCTCCCTGAACAGGACTCTAAGCTTGATAATTTTGGGTAAGAACATTTTAACACGTTCAAATCCAAGTGATTTTCCTCAAAAAAAGAAACCTAATGATGATGCAGCGTTCTGTAAAATGTTTCTGCTTCAGGTGGGTTTCTGGATTTGGACTGATGGAGGAAGGCAAAATTGCTAATGATCTCAGGTACATCGGTCTTCCCATCGTGGATCAAGAAGTGTGTCGCTTGTCCATTGAGAAGGTGAAAAAAACACACCGTGATGTGTCCACTCTGACGGAGAACATGTTCTGTGCTGGACTTCCTGAAGGAGGGAAGGACACGTGTCAAGGAGACAGCGGCTCTGGTTTTGTCATGAAAAATAACAACGTGTTTTACGCAGCGGGGATCGTTAGCTGGGGAGTTGACTGCGGAGTACCGGGAAGATACGGCGTATACACTCGCATAGCTCGATACGCAAACTGGATAAAGAAAACCATGGAGGAAAACTAGCAGCCGAGGAGAAAATGAAATGAAATGACATGAGCCACTCATGTGACTGGTTAAAATGGTTTGATTTAAAATGTCTGTGGTTGTTTTGCTAAGAGCCATCACTTCATGGATAAAGTAAAAAATAAAGATATTTTACCATCACAAGCTGTTCTTGTTTCATTGTCATCATTATAGCAGCCTTTACTGCCTGCAAATAAATCACTCCGCTCTGCTTAGCTATGTGATATTCGCTCAGGGTATTTTATATTAGCCACTAAGAACTCGTGTCTCAGTCACGCTCGATTCTGATCTTGAGCTTAAGCGCATGTTTCTTGCGTGATGTCGGCTCGAGTGAGGAGCAGCGTTAAGTCCAGCGCCGCCGTCTGACAGTTTTATGTAATTACAACGTGTCAAGCTGAAATGTATGTTTTGGCTGTAAATAAAGTCAAACTCACTATAGAATGTCATTCAAGGTCAATATTAAATACACAAATATCGCACTATTTTCACACACACACACACACATATCCACCTGTACACACACATATGTTAACCTGTACCTTTACCTGTTGTACCTTTACCTGTATTTTGAAAACACCAGGTTTAGATATGAATGAATTTGACCTGCACTTAAGCTGATGCGTGTTCTGACCAACACCTTACAGGGACCCTGAAGTCAGAGGCTTCATTTCTCTTGGACTTAAGAGCCAATCAGCAAGGAGCATCACAGAGCGGTGCTCATCCAAAGCGCAGTATGATCACGATATCAAGTGCATCTGCCTAATTATCCCAAAGACAGGTGTGGGCTACAGGCAAATCAGCCAGTCAGTACTTCAGTACCTCATACTGTACATACGGAATCACAGAGGAGCAGCAAGTTAGAGTGGAACAGGTAGCAAGGATGTCGTCTCCACCTGCTACCATAAGCTTAATTAAAATCAGTCAGAGCCAATGGGATATTAGAGATCAGGGGCATGGATTATTTTCTTGTAACAACACAACGCTTCCCACGAGACTGGGATGTCACCGTAAGGAATATTCCTTTGCTTTTTACACACACAGTCTCCTCTGAAAGTATTGGAACAGCAAGGCCAATTCTTTTGTTATTGCTATGCACTGAAGACATTTGTGCTTGAGATGTAAAGATGAATATGAGACAGTAGAGCTCCAGCACTTACCCCAAGCCCTGACGATACCACAGAGGTGGTGCTTTGGTGTAGCAGCAGTTCAGGAGCTCCACGCAGTGGCCAGTCAGTGTGCTTCTCCACCAGCCAGTAAGAGGAAATCAGGAAGAGTACTTACTGAGAATCATTTGTTTATAGTCCAGATTCCCTACTCCTCTATCCTTTTCTCCTATAAATTACAGGTGTAGCTGGTCCACCAGTTCCTCTACGTCTACTCGCCCCAGATGTCAAACCCACAAATCCCTTAGTTTGTTTAACTACAGTTTATTGGTTACCAGTTGCTATGTTGAGAAACAGGATAGAAACAGTAAGACTCATGCATTTTTCCTGTAAATGTCTGAAAGCTACGTGCCAGATAGCTGCACTCTGAGCTCAGGGATGTCGATGTTTTACAGCAGGAGGAGGAAAAATTTACCTTTTAATTTTACGTCTTTTAAAACATACTGAGTGTTTCCCACATCATGCTTTTGACGACATGATTAGACTCTCATGCGAATGTTGTTTCTGTGAGACAATCTGAGGTTTCAGCCACAATTCAGATTTCAGCCTGAGGTTAGAAATCACAACAGCTCTGATAACAGCAGTGTTTGATCAGACGTTTCAGCCAGAATACTTTTCTAACTCCAAAATAAATACTGTACATCATTTTCAAGAGCTGAATGAGCAAATCATTACAGGAACTCGTTTCAGTAGAAACCTGCAGTGTACGTGAAAGAACTTATTTTCTGTAAGAGGCGAGTAAAGAGACAACGCATATAGACATACTGTAGATTTTTACATAAATGTAATTTTATCTAATATGTGTGTATATATATATATATATATATATATATAAATTTCTGTGATGTTGAACTGTTGACCTAAATTCATAACATTTTCATTTTCGAAACTATTTCACAGTCACTGTTGTTGATTTCACCATGCAGGACTTTCCCAAACAGTCTCAGCTTCAGATATTTACATCTTAAACACTTTTACTCTCACTGTGTTGCTAGACTGGTGTGAATAATAAAGTAATAAATAAATAATATAATAAAAGCCCTTAGTTTATTATTCAGTTATTCATCTTAATGCAGCCATTATTCAGTCGCTATTATAAATTATTCAGAAGTTATTCAACATTTTATTCAGTAATTATTAAGAAATTTAGTTGAGTTTATTTTAGTGTAGGTATGATGCACTGTCCTGTGTATTTGTTGTCTATTTTGCATCATTGTTGTGTTTCTGTGCTGTATGTAGTCCTGTGCTGCTCCGTGGTCCTGGAGAAGTGACATTTCTTTCCAGTGTGTATGAGCTACACAGAGAAATGACAATAAAATGCCACTTATGAATTACTGAGTAAGTGCAGCGAGATTAATGTTAAAGACGAGAAAATGCAGAGTGAGCAGTGCGAGTCTGAACTCACGGCCGAGTTCTGGGACTTTTTCAGGGTTAAAGTGAGGACTGGAACACAGCCCTGGAGGAATTTCTGGAATTGTGTAACTGTGTTTTTCTTTCCAGCTCTCTGTCTGCGCACGTCAGGTTCAGGATATAAACTCAGAGTCTCTCGTGTTCAGGACGACTCACAGAATCTTACTTCTAATCAGCATCAGCTCCACAGAGCCCGCGAGATGATCGCCACTACTCCTCTCGGTGTGCTCGTGTTCGTTACAGCGCTGATCGTCGCTGAAGGCTCCTGGGGCTCCGGTACGTTTATAACACCTTCATTACATGTGCTTATTAAGCCTAATGTAGGTGAAGCCTATGCATACTAAGAATTTTAACATAAATGGTACAGTTGTTGTACTTAGGGATTAGAATAAGTATATATTACAGAACATCATACAGATTTTACACAACATACACACATTAACTGTACAGGACATACACTGATGTAATATCTTTATATTTTATTATCAGATAAAGGAAACTCGTACAGTTATGACCTGTCGAAGACGTCGGACCTGAGGAAGCTCTACAACTCTAAAGTTTATCAGGCTGACCGGATGACACGCCCACTCGAGGGGCTGAGCTTCCAGGCAGGAGTTCTCAGTCACTCAGGAGTCAGGTAATGAAACACACTCGCATTACACAGGTGTATATACAGCTATAATCTATAAAACCTGAAAGATAAATAATTAATATTTTTAGTATTTATTACATTTAGTATTGTTAGTTATTTTATCATTTATTCTGATGCCTATTTTAATGTTTTATTTTTTTTACGTGTCTTTAAAGAATAAATGAATTTCATGAAGTAAGAGTTTTTTGAATAATTAATATCAATTTTAATTTATTTTTAGAATAAATAAGTCAGGATATTAACATGATTTTTTAGCTGATTAAGCCGATATCAGCCAGTTCCGTTCTTTAAGGGACAACAAACTAAAACTGAGCGAGTTTGTGTCACCTGTGAAATTATAACCTGCGGCAGAACACAGGGTTACATTCGGCCTGGATTCGGATTAAAATCAGGTGTATAATGATTTCAGAGTGACTCTGGCAGACGGCACTAAGTGGTTGGTGCATAAAGGAGACGGTTTCGGTATTTCCTCTCAGACGGTGGTGGTGGACGCGCGACACATGAGCAGAAACTGGAGGGTAAGAACCTCTGGAATATATCCACACTGCAGATGAAACATTTACACTGAGTTATTTATTCATTATTCAGTCACTGACAGTTATTTTCACAGATCAGGGAGACTAAAAACTTCGGCGGCAGAAAGACGGTGTCGGATTTTGTGAAAGCAGGAGGAACTGATTACAGTCTGCTGTTCAATAACTGTCACGATGCCGCGGGGAGGATGATGGATAAATAAACACACTGAAATACACACTTCTGGTTCAGTCGCCGCGC
>JAKXMS010000081.1:0-22153 GCA_022985145.1 Pangasius djambal
CAAGAACTCTTGATGGTTACTAGGGGATCAAATACTTCTTTTTCTCAATAAAATATAAATAAATTAATATAGATATTTAAAAGTTATTTTCTGGATTTTCTTTTTGATATTCTGTCTCCACATGTTAGACTACACCTACCATTAATATTACAGACTGATCGAGTCTTTATTAGTGGCCAAACCAACAAAATCAGCAAGGAATCAAATACTTGTTTTCCCCACTGTATATATATATATAAATATATATAAATATAGATATAGATATAGATATATAGATATATATAGATATCTGTTATATCTATATATATATATATAGATGTATATTTGTGCTTATTTGATTCACTATAGACTTCCTGTCAGCTCAGACCAGTCTGGTCATCTCTCTCATCAACAAGGTTTTTCAGCCTAAAGACCCTCCGCTCACAGATGATTTTTTGTTTTTCACATCATTCTGTGTAAACTCTAGAGACTGTTGTGTATGAAAATCCCAGGAGATCAGCAGTTTCTGAAATACCCAACCAGCCATCCTGGTACCATTAACCATGCCACGGTTGGTCGGATTATGTATTCACCCACATTAATTTTTTTTGTCAGTTTTTATTTTGATTGTATATCTTTACATTACAAAAACATATTCCCATGTATATTTATTGAGTGATGTTGTGACACTCTATAGTGCTATAAATCAAATAGGAAATCATTTGAGATTCAGCCACTGGAACAGCATGACTCCAATCTGTGTTTGCTGGAAAAGAAATACTTACAAATATTAAACTTTAGGATGTCTTTAAATTGAATCTGAAAATGAATATGTTATTTACAAAATAGGTGAAAATAAGCTGACCTTTTATTTCTTTTCTGATAGGGTCCTTCTGGATTTCTTCTACTTTGCATATTTGTCACACATAATTGTTTCAGATTTTCAAACAAACTTTAATATAAGACAAAGACAATCTTACTAAATACAAAAAAAAAATTTAATGATCATTTCATTTATTAAAAGAAAAAGGTTATCCCTTACATCAGCTGGCCCTGTGTGAAAAGTAATTGCCCTCTCAGTTACTCAGTCAACCAACTAACCAAGAAGAATGGACCAAAATCCCTTCACAGCGATGTGAAAGACTCCACATCTCCAGTTATCAGAAACATTCGGTTGCAGTTGTTGCTGCTAAAGTTGGCACAACCGTTTATTAAGTTTAGGGGCAATCACCTTTCACATGGGTGATATAGGTGTTGCATAACCTTTTTCCTTCAGTAAATAATAAAATGTTCATTTAAAAACTGTTTTGTGTTTTCTCATGTCATTCTTCTCTTATATTACATTTGTATGAGGATCTGAAACCATTTAGTGTCACATGCAAAAACAGAGGAAATCATGTTTTTGTATAAATCAAATATTTTTTCACAGCACTGTACAGATCAGTTAACTAAGGCTTGTCTTGTTACAGAAAATCTTGTTACAAACTATACTGATATACAGTATTTGTTAATTTTTCCCACAATACAGAGCGATTAAAGGTGGTTGGTCCAGAAGCTCCTCTTGTTGCTGTAGCTGGTGAAGATCTGGTTCTGCCCTGTTTTATCAAACCCAACATCAGCGCTGTGGACCTGACAGTGGCGTGGTTCAAACTAGATGCAGGGTTCCCATTAGTGCATTTGTATAAAAATAATGAAGACAGAAATGAAAATCAGGCTCAGTCCTACAGAAAAAGAACCTCACTGTTTAAAGAGGAGCTACAGAAAGGCAACGCTTCACTCAAACTCTCAGCTCTCCGAGTCTCTGATGAAGGAAAATATAAGTGTCTTATTGAGGACAAATCCTGGTCTGATAACATCATTGTTCGTGTCTTAGTCAAGGGTAAGATCTATTTCTATGTTGAAGGTTTATACAGTGAAAATATTATATACTACAGTGTATATTCTCTTAACATTGTTTATTGTTTGGACATGCATAAACCACTTTATTTTTACTTTGATGCCCTGTGAAAAGCTTCTGCTGAAGTACTGTGTTTGCTCCTGTGCTGGAGTTCCTTGGTCCTCATGACAGCAGGACTGAACTGATCTGCCATTTTAGCTGTGAGACATCCCAAAGTCACAGATATTTATTATGCAAGCATACAGTTGGACACAGGTGGAATTAAAATGAACACAGCTGTACCCTGTACATATTTATTGTGAGTGCTCAAAAATTAAATACTAGTCTTAATTTAGATTGCTAAAAGAAAGTGGGGTGAACATTTATCAATTATGCAGTTTTTGGACTTTATATTATTAAAAATTAATTAATTAATTAATTAATTTGGAGTTCCAGTACAATTACATATTTAAACATTATTCGTTGTAGCACAATTATTCATGCATCAATAAATCACATTTCAATAACAGCATTAAAAGAAAAACGTATCCAAAATCATCAGAAACATATTCTAATATTATATAAACACAGCAGACTAAGTAAAGTTGATTACATAAGTAGATGTTTGCATAAGTAACATTCTATAATTCATTTATTGAGACAATTACAACAATAACAGGGTTTAGAAAATATCAGTATTTTCCATATTCCCAACTAGTATTTTCTAAAATTAAGTATGAACAGATTAAGTAAAAAAGTAGAAAGTAAAAAACCCTAAATATGTTGCACAAATGTCTTACATCTCATCAATCAAATACCTTGGTACCTTGCAACTTGGTCTCAGGGAATAGTGAGGTGTGTGTGAACGTTCAGAGTGTCTTTGGTCAGTGTTGGTGTGTTGTGTGTTTTTGACTGTGTTGTCCTGGAATGTGTTGTCTGAGTCTGGAGTTCTCCCTTGGGTGTCATCCTCTTTGTCAGATGATTCAGAGTTTTTTGAAGAATGAAGAGTTTCACCATGGATCCTTTCATCTTGATTGCTTTATAAGGTTTGACCTTGTATGGAGTTGTCAATTTTCCTGTGGATGGCTGTCAACAGAGTGCAGCTCCTGTTCTGATCTCAGATTCTTGTGCTCTGTTGTGGTGATCTGAATGTTTCTTCATACGCTGCTTTGCATTATGATCAGTATTACAGAGTTCAGTTTTTGGCTTGCTTTGTGACATCGAAGGTAGAGTGGTGTTGATTTTCCTTCTGAGAAGTAGTTCTGCTGGTGTTTGTTGTGTGATTCCATGGGGTGTTGCTCTATAATTTCTCAGGAAACTATACAGACACTGCTTTCGTGGCTTACCTTCAACATTTTAGCCATGATTGTTTTCTTGAGTGTTCTCATGAAGCACTCTGCTTCACCATTTGCCTTCGGCCAGTATGGAGTTATCTTTCTGTGCTTGAAACCAAGATACAAACTGAAGTCTTCAAAGGAGCAACTGTTAAACTGCGGTCCATTGTCAGTTTTGACCATGCATGGTATGCCAAATGTCAAAAATATTTTGTCTAGTTTGGGAATCACAGCATTGCCTGTTGTTTATTTGACTATCTCCACTTCTGGATATCTGGAATTCTCATCAACAACTACCAGAAAATAATCACCAGAAAGAAACAGACCAGTAAAATCTACAGAGACTTCAAGCCATGGATCCATTGGCAGATCAGACAGCTTGAGGGGTTCTGTGTGATTTTGTGGTGAGGCTGCTTGACACGGAATGCATTTTTGTACAACTTTTTCCACTTCTTCGATACTGGGAAACCATACCTTCTCCCTTGTCAGTTGCCTGGTCTTGACGATGCCCATGTGCCCTACGTGTGCAAGTCAGATTGCTTTCTGGTATAATGAGGCAGGTAGGACAAGTCCATTTCCTCTGAGGACAATGTTTTGTGATACACTGACCATGAGTTCATGTCATAGATGGTTAAATGCTTTCAGCTTTGCTTGGTCTGGATCTGTCATGTTTTTCGTACGTGCATCCAGGTTTTTCCTTTTAAGTCCTTTATCGCTATTTGGAGAATGAAATCTTTCTTTGTTTCCTCTTGTACTTCTTCCAATGTCATTGCTTTTGGGACTGTATTGTCAATGATGAAGTTGACAAAGTTTTCAGTGTTTTAAGAAGACTGCTCAGTGTTGTGTTCTTTGAGGGGATGCCTCAACATGTAGTCAGTGGGCTGTCTTTACCGGCCTTGTACTGCTCTGTGAAAGTGTACCGTTGAAGTCTATTCGGTAACCCCAAACCTTGACCTCCCTACATTATAACAAAGGACTACTGTAACATTTGAACATTTTATTGTGTCAGTAACATAGGTATGTGTAATGTAAGTGACAAAAAATCAAAGGAGTATTCCCTGCATGACGTGTTGTGTTGTTATAGGAAAATAATCCATGCCGGAGGTAGAGTGATAAGGCGAGACATGAAGCCTGGCTTATACTTAACACCTGACTTTGCTGTGGAAATTACTGTGCATGATACCCATTCTTTTGCTAACTTCATTGTCTTCTCTGTTCATAAAGACCCTTTTTTGACATGGCGTACAGCCAAGGTTTAAATTAGCCATCATTAGCCAAGTATAATGCATTTGCTTAATTTTAAAGAGAGTCTTTTTTGATGTTTGTGTGGGCCCACTGCTTCACCAACCATCTCCCTCTCTACTCCACTAGCATCTCCTTCCACAATCAGGCTAGCATTATCACTGCTAGTCATAAGAATGGTCACCAAACTGGTTCATCAGTGACCTGCTCCCACTCATGCTAAGACTCTTGCCTTTTTCATTGTCGTTGTTTGTGTTCTTAAAAAAATGCTGTCAATGATAACTGCTTTATTTTTGCCCACATCACACGCTCATCCGGAAGTGTTAAAAGCAACATTCACTAGATGCCACGTCAGAGCCAAAACATCCATGTCCATCTGGTTTCCAAGTTGAACTATAAAATGTTTAGCAATTTTATGCACAACAATGTTTAACACACTGATGAGTTCTGATTGTTGATGTTGAGCTGTGCCCCAAAAATGGAAACTCTGTCCTTCCATTCAAACTGTTTTCAGAGTTTGGGCCCCTTAGTTGCTGGATAGGGTGATGTTAATGCTACAGCAAACAAGACATTTTAGACAATTGTATGCTTCCAATTTTGTGGCAACAGTTTGAGGAAGGCCCTTTCCTGTTCCAGCATGTCTGTGCCCCTGTGCACAAAATGAGTCCATAAACACAGGGTATGTCAAGTTTGGTGTGGAGGAAGTGTCTACAATCAATTGTCTCTCTATCTCACCCAGAACAACCTCCAAGATTCTATCCAGTCTGGCTTCAAAGCAGCACAGTCCACAAAAACTGCCCTTGTGGCCATCACTGAGAAACTTCATCAGGTTTGATGCCAAACTGTCATCAATCCTCATCCTTTGCTTTGCTTCCTACCTGGAGTGACGGTCATATAAGTTGACATGGAGGGGATCCATATCTGCTCCATGCAGACTCTCTACTGATGCCCCGCAAGGATCAGTGCTTGTTCCTCTTCTGTTCTCCTTCTATCCACCCTCTTGGTGAGGTCATATCCCCACATGGGTTTTCATACCACTGCTATGCTGATGACACTTATTCTCTTATTTCCTCCCTCAGACACTCATGTTTCTGCACAGATCTCAACATGTCTGGCAGATATCTTATCATTGATGGCAGCTCATCGGTTGAAACTTAATTCCATGGGGTTGAGTGGGGTTGATGTCATGGCTCTGTGCATGCCCCTCAAGTTCTTCCACTCTAACTTTTGCAAAGCATGTCTTCATGGAGCTTGCTTTGTGCACAGGGGCATTGTCATGTTGGAACAGGTTTGGGCCACTTAGTCCCAGTGAGCAATTATAATTCTACAGCACACAAAGACATCCTATACAATTGTCTGCTTCCAACTTTGCACTAACAGTTTGGGGAAGAACCACATATGGGTGTGATGGTCAGCTGTCCACTTTTGGCCATATAGTGTACCCTTAGTCTTCATAGTGGTAAGGAAAATATACTAATGAATAAAATCAAATCAGTTTCAAAAAAGTGAGGTTACACATCAACATCATCGTTGCCCTGAAAACAGAGACCAGTTTGCATGGTTCTTATGCTTATGTCTTCCAATGCAAGTTCTCATGTGAATCACAAGAGTGTGCATAGGTACAGGTGTGAATGTGAGACAGGTTATGGTCCTGTCCCTGACAATGAACATAGATTTTACAGTTTACCATGGAGCATGCCTCAGGTGATAACCATGTCTGAGCAGAAGGCACTGAGTGGAATCATTCAATCCCTTTTAAGAGTAGAGGTTATTATAACAGCAAGGGAAATCTAAATGTTGAATGGGATGTTCAACAAGCCCATATGGGTGTGACTGGTCAGGTGTCCACATACTTTTGGCAATATAGTATATATCACGCTAATGAGAATCTTGGATGGATGCGCAGACTACTTGAAAACATGCCTCTACTAACTAGGTCCCACACACACACTGCTGGCTTTTCTGAGTTTGTCAAAAATATTTGTTGGACAACATCTTTCCGAACGAAGAGGATATAGATTTTGAGTAGTCAGATTATTTGACATGATGGTTACAGTCATACATGCTGCCTCTTAAAATGCTCAGCCATTTCTTTCTCACAAGAAATTGTGGGAAATGAGTGAAAGCTCAAATATCAACGTTTGCTTGAATTATTTGCGCATTGAGGGATGCTGCAGCGATTGTGAGCTGTATTTGCTGCAGTATAGCTCCAGAAGTTTTGAAATGCCACTACTTATATTTCCACAGTCATAAAAGTTTGAAACACTTAAACATTACCTTTTTCATTTTGTCAGAAGCTTTATTTGATTTCAGTATATTTAACTTTCTGTTTATTGATTGTAGCTCAGGGAAGCCACCCAGTGATCACGATGGAGAGTTATGATAACTCAGGAGGGATTAATCTAGTGTGTGAGTCCAGAGGCTGGAACCCTGAACCTGAGGTTCTGTGGCTGGACAGAGAAGGAGCCACTCTGCCTGCTGAAGATACACAGACACAGAGAGACACTGAGGGCTTCAGTGTGAAACGCCGCATCACTGTTTATGATTATAGCGACTCCAACAGGTTTTACTGCAGATTTCAACAAACTGATCATATGATGGAGGCAGAGGTCATCATTAATGGTAAGTGTCAATGATTAAAAAATAAACTCTTACACTTTTAGACTGTACAGATTGAGACTGAACACTCTACTATAATCATAAGAGATTAGGAAATCAGTAATTAATTATGCACATGATGAACACACATGATCAGAGCTTATCCCTTTTTTTCTAATCTATTACTGATACTGCTACAGTAAAATTATGGTTTAAATTCATTCTTGCTCAGTTTTTATTTAATATTTGTAACATGGTAAATGTGCTTTAATTTTAGGTAAAGTCTTTGATGCTTGGAGGGGGATTTTCGGCATTTCAGTTTCAGCATGTCTTATTGCTGTTGGATTAATAGTAACTGCAGTTATTTGTTACAAGAAAGGTAAAACTTAAATAATTTTCTTTAATAACACCACAGGCTTAAATAATACTGTAGTTTATACTCCATCTATAGTCAGGAGCCCAATTGTCTGTGCTCTTGGCAAAGTTGGTGTGGAAGAACACAAGTTTAATTTAGTCCAGTCTATAACCACTCTCTCGTTATCCATTCAGTTTCATTACAACAAGACCTTTCCGAAAATATGAAAAGGTATTTCATTAAGAAGGATTTGGCATATCACAACAATATTAGAGCAAACATGAATGAATTTGCAGGTTCATCGGTTATTTCACTTTTTAGTACATTTACACTATATTGCCAAAAAATATGTGGACACCTGACCATCACACCTATATGTGAGTTTTCTGTTGACTACGTTTACATGCACATCAAATTCCGCTTACGTTCTATATTTGGGTTGCAGCCATATTCCGAATACAATGTTTACATGCATACAGGCATTGGAATATTCCTGTATACATGGTTGCTATAAGTATACCTGATTTGCCATTCCTAAATACCTAGCCTACAGCTAAGCATCTGTTAGCACCCACAATTCCTTGTGGACTGAGCCTTTCAATGGATTTTCTGAAAAAGTGTTTACATGCAACAAATTTCCGATTAAAACAGGCATATTCCAGGAGTGAGAATCAGAATTTGGGGAATCAGAATTGGGCAATCAGATTGCGGCATTTACATGACTCCGTACTAATTAGAATATTGCCAAATTCCAATTAATATCGGAATATTGATAGCCAATGAACGTGGCATGTGGGTGTCGTAGTCCAAGATGTCCAAGTTTGTAGGTGAAGGTGCATTGTGGGAAGTGGAGTGCAATGCAGATTCTGGAGTGGACACGACACACATAAGCAAGTCAGAGACTTACTGACCTCATGCAGGTAAACAAAATGTTTTAGACACCACATTTCTGCTGTCATCTCTTCGACTATACATGTTTATAAAGTTAAGTAAAAAAGCAATATACGGTTATATTAAACATACGCAGCTTTGAAAAATAATAACATGGTATTAAATAGTATCTTACAAACACCTTCTACTAAATTAATCGCACTACAGATTACATCACTAGTATGATTAATTGTGATTGGCTTTTTTATTCTTTACATCAGCAATGTAATGTCTCTAATATTAATATTTTAATCTTGTCTGCTTTCAGAGCAGCAGAGACTGAAGCTGGAAGCTGGTAATTAAACCTGAACTTATTGAATATTTTTTGATATATCTGAAGAACTGTGAGTAGAGAGCATGTGTTTCTGTCTGTCAGCACTGCATATTATACTGCTGCTTTAAACACTGAGGCTATAAATTGATATGCTATAAATGAGGCTATAAATTCATATGATTTTTTGCTCTTTGTGTTCATTGGTGCAAGTGATCTCCACACTATGGCTCCACATAGCCTAGCTGGTGCCACAGTGTGCAGCTCTGAGGCTTCTCAACACAGCAATCATAGTGTTGCTGCCCAGGGGTGATGTGGCCAAACAGATTGTGGCTGTAGTACTTCAGATTTATTAAAGATCTACAAGCAGACAAATACAAGAATATGATGTTCAGAACACAATCATATGAGGGCAAAACACAAAACAGTAGAACAGTCTGACATCGCAGAAGGGAACTATGACTTAACCAGCTCAAATGTACAGAGAATTTCAGCAAAACTTCACAAGGAATGATTGTGGTTATAAGAAGTCTGTTGTGAAGAAGCTTAGTGAACAAGCTACACCTTTGCCTCGGACTAATTAGGGGTTATGACAGGGAGGTAGTATGTTGTGTGGCTGGTGTGACAATAGTGTGATAGCACTGGTTATTAAAAGGACTATGAGCAACAATACTATGCAGATATAATCGCAGTAACAGCTTTACAGTGACACAACTATATAAATAAAATATATACAATTATTAGCATAAGTCTCAACATACATCTCAAATAAATATGGATGGCAATAAACTTGTTTTTGTATTTTAAAAGATTATTAAATTTATTTGATTTGTAGTTTTGGTCTACAGCATAAATATTATTTAAATATGTTATTTTATTATGTTTTGTTGAACTGTATTTGGGTAAGCTAATATAAATTATTAATTACATATTTGACAGAGTTTGAAATTATGGAGAAGTTTGCAGGTAAGACTGATTTTAGCTTTTTATCTTCATTACAGTTAAAGTCAGCCAGGTGACTGAAGAGAAAAACAGTAAATGCATTTAACAACAGGAGACTCTTCTATATCTATTATGTAATGTGTGAGCTCTGAAAGAAATGAAGTGCATATAAATGATATGAATGATTATGTGTACAGATAACATTAGCACTAGTGCTGAACAGTGTTAGTAATCTAATGAACAGGTTGATTTAACACACTGTAACTAAAACCCAGGTTAAAGTCTATAGCCACTTAAAATGTAGCACCAGATGATCCTCTAGAGGAGGCCAAGTGCAGGTACAATACTCCAGTGTAATAGTAGTGAATGCACAAATAATTTCTGCATCACTACTAATCTGAACAGCTAAACAAATCAAATCCGCTCAAAAAAAATTTATTTCAGGCATTAAACAATACAGTAATGTCACATATGCAAGTTGGAGGGTTAATTCACTAATATGAATAATATTATTACTGACCTCATGCAAGTAAACAAAATGTGTACGTCTTTTGGGGGGGGTCACTCCAGAGACAGGCAACTTCTGATGAAGCTTCGGGTTTTGCCTTGTATTTTCTCTTTTTCCACCAAGCACTTTTCAGCGCACGTTTTCATAAAAATAAAACAAAACACAGTCTCAGTAGTTCGCAGCTTTCACCTCTTTCAGGTTCAGTTCACGCTGCGTGTGGACGACACTTTCTTGCCAATGCCATCGTTTCACGATACACAGACTTTTAATCTCATCACACTCAATTTACTGCAAAATCACAACTCAGGTTTTGCCGTGGATTCGGTAGCGATGCAGGAAACACTGGGGAACATTTCTACATGCATCTCTACATTTATCTGTGGATCGTCATCTATTTATTTGGAAATATGAAACAATTCTAACCCCATACCTCTCTGTACAGGCTGATTAGAAAACTACAGTAGTATACAGTATAGTAGAAATGTAGAAACAGAAAGTTAACTTATGTATATGGTTTTATTCAACACACTCAACTACTGACTATAGAATAATAACTATGTATTAAATAGCATCCTACAGTCTATAATATTAACTTTTTTTTTTTTTTTTTTTTTTTTTTTTTCAGAAATGCAGAGACAGAGGGTAGAAGATGGTAATTACAACTGAGTTTCTAAAACTTTTAGGACTTTTATTTTCATACTATATGGCCAAATGTATGTGGACACCTGACCATCACACCCATGTGTGGGTCTTCCGCAAAAGTGTGATGCATCTAGGTGGCAGCATATGTTGCTCCAAAATCCGTACATATCTTCGTGCATTAATGATGCCCTCACAGATGTGCAAGTTACTCATGCCATGGGCACTGACATAAACCCCATACCATGACAGACCATACGACAGTTGTTTTGTCCAAAAACTATTTGAAACATTGACTGGTCAGACCACAACATACACTTCCACTGTGCTACTTTCCATCTCAGATGAGACCGAGCTCAGAGAAGTCAGAACAAGACTATTTCAAGCTTAAAATAGTGTCTAGAAATAGGTTTAATAATTTTGTATTTGTTTTTTTGTAATCTTCTAATAGGAAATGCTAGATCATTTTGACTATGTGTATCCATTGCAAACGCATCACAGTTTTTAAGTCAGTGACGTCTGAGGGATCGGACATCACATGCATTCAGAAATGAAATGCCCAAAATCCTACCACTTTGTCTTTGGGGAACATTGTTCTCAAAGTGCTGGATTATTCCCTGACATATCTGTTGGCAAATTGGTGGGCCTTGACCCATTCTTACTTTTGAAGGACTAGGCTTTTCTTGGAAGCTCCTTATATACTATAACACGATTGCCTCACCTGTTATTGCCTGTTTCACATCACCTTATTATTTCAGCTTGTCACATCGTTATTAATCCCAAATTGCCCCTGTTCCAACTTTTTTTGGAAAGTGTTACAGGCATCAATTTCAGAATAAACATATGTATTAAAAAAAAAAGAAGCTGATTAGGTAAAACATGAAATACCTTGTCTTTATATTGTTTTTGTGTCAAGTCAAAGTAAAATTACAAATTACTGCTTTCTGTTTTTATTTCATTTACCATATTGTTTTGGAATTGGGGTTGTAATTGGACAAACTAACAATCATAAATTAAATTAACCTTTTTTATACTTGGTTGCAAATCCTCTGCAGTCAATGACTGCCTGAAATCTGGAACCCATAGACATCACTGGATGCTGGGTTTCTTCCCTTTTCTAGGCCTTTACTGCAGCTGTCTTCAGTTCTTGCTTGTTCTTGAGTTGGTTTGCCTTCAGTTTTGCCTTCAGCAAGTAAAATGCAACTCAACTGGTTTCAGGTCAGATGATTTACATGGACATTGCAGAATATTCCACTTCTTAACTTAAAGACGTCTTGGGTATCTTTTGAAGTATGCTTCAGGTCATTGTCCATCTGCAATGTGAAGCACCATCCAGCAGATAATATAGTATCATACACTGTAGAATTCATCCTGCTGCTCTTATCAGCAGTCACATCATCAATAAATACAAGGGAACCAGTTCAATTGGCATTTTGTAGACAGAGGAACAGATTATAAGAGTTATATTTCTCTTATAATTTTACTCACATTAATATTTCACAAAATCACTAAGGCCCTTTAGAAAAAAAAAAAATTAAATTTATTTGGTTTGTACTTTTGGTCAATCCTGTAAATATCATTTAGATATTATTTATTTTATTGGTATGTTTTGTTTAATCAGACTGTTTTTTGGATAAATTAATATAAAATATTTCTTAATTACATGTTTTCACAGAGTTTATAAAGAAGAAGAAGTTTGCAGGTAAGAATGATTTTACATTTTTGTCTTCAGTACCGTTAAATCAGAGACTCTACTGCATTTAGTATATTCTGTGTGTGTGTGTGTGTGTGTGTGTGTGTGTGTGTGTGTGTGTGTGTGTGTGTGTGTGTGTGTGTGTGTGTGTGTGGGCAGCGTGGCACATTTGGTAGCAGTGTGAGGCCTGGTTTATACTTCTGAGTTAATGCATATTTTAGTGTTTGCACTGCAAGACAAATTGAGTAAGCATAGCACCAGAGAGCTTACTATGGGTCAAGCGTATTTGTGGTGCTCTGCTCTGGTCTTGAGGTGAAGACTGATTGATTGGTGGAGAGGTCCGGATGCATGCCCAGAAGTGCTGTGATGAGATTGTGACATTTCTTCTGCAGGTTTAATTAAATTAAGAACACTATTGTTCAATTCAGAGTAATAGAGTTTCAAATACAGTGAAACTAAAGTGTAAATCATAAAATGTAAAATGCTAAACAATACAATTTTCTCTTATAACATCCAGTACTTTACATCTTCTATAAAATGTGCCCCTGCTTCCCAACTGCTTTTTGAATGTCAAGTCTATTAAAAGTCCTAAATAAAGAGAGCTCATGACAGAAATGGATGAAAAACACTCAGTTTAAACATATTCACTCTGTTAGATTCTCAGATTGATGTGTTTCATAGCATGTAACTATAAGAACTATAACAACTCTCACACTGAACAGCTGGCATGAATGAACATGATTTTTTTTTGCTTTTGTTTTATTTACTTCACACATGGCAATATGATCACATTACTATATAACGGACTTATGCACAATCATGATGGCTGTATCTGTATTTATTTAAACCTCCTTGGTGTTTATAAACAAAAAGAGATACATGCACAACCTGGCTGCAATAAGACCAGAGTAGCCAAGCAACTCGACGCTACTTGATTATAAACTGCCTGAAACTATCAAGAATTTAATTTAGGAATCGGACTGACATTAGCTAAAATGTTATCCACTTGTTATGGATTATCACTGAAAGACAGGTAGTGCTTTTCAGCTAATTTAACACCTCCAAATGGTGCAACTCTAGAAGATCCTTATGGCTTGGTGTCAGTGGCTAAATGATGCTAAGCAGTGCTCTAGCCTGCAATGACTGGCCATCAGGGCTGGACTGGGACAAAATTTCAGGCTGGGAAATCTCACACTCATCCAGGCCATCCCATACACCCACAACAAACTCTGAAATCACGCACAACTCTATTTTTATATCCATCACCGTCACATAAAAAAAAAAGGTTTAAATCCTCAGGCCGGGGCCATGCAAAATAATTAAAGGTTCTCTCGTGAACTGCACCTTCACTTCCATTTTCCTTTTCAGTTTCTTCATTTTCCCTGAAAACCCTCTCCGTCTGTCACTGTGTATTAACTTTTTTCACTAATTTTCTTGTAATCAGCACGTCTAGTGTTATGAACAGATCTGTCTCCACCTTGTTGCAAGACAACCACCTCATTGTAATTTGTTTGCACATAATATATATTTATTTTATATTTTATAAATTAAATTAAATATACATTTATTTTAGTTATATTTAAACTATTACTTTACTACCATGTGTTATTGTTTGTTTTATATTATAATGACTTAAATACACAAGATTTAACAAAACTATATTTTTTAAATTGCCTAAATGTCAAAATTAGTACAATAATCCTGACAATATATTTATAGAAAAACCCTAATACTATGAAAATATTACATTAAGTCTAAGTTTTGAAATATTTCTTAACTGATAAAAACAGGTTTGGACTACTTTTTTTAACATGCGGATCTAGTGTCTTTTTCTTCTTCTTTTTATAAAAAATATTTTTACTTTAAATTTTTCCTAGATTTATCACACACTACAAAATAGAAGAGTTAAAAGAAGAAAGACAAAACCTGTCTCATGTTTATGGTCATGTTAAAAAGTAAAAGTAATTGATGTGCTCCAATGGTGGGCATTGATTTGGGACTTAGGCCTCTTCTAAAGCATTTAACAAGGGTCCCCACATACTTTGAAACTGTTTTTCTGTTTTACGCTCGTTATCATATAGCTGTTCCATTTGTATGATGAAAAGCATCTCAATTATCCATCTCTTAAAGCAGTGAGGGTCCAGGGTCTTCCAATTTTAGAGTATTATCTTTTTGGCTGCAATCACATCAACCATAAATGTGACAGAGATCCCTCATCACTCAATTTCAGGTGGTCTAAGTTTTTGAAGAAGGCATCATAGTCCTTGGCACTAAATTTGGCTTTTGCTGCATACAGCTCAGAGTAGAATTCTTTAAAACAGCAGTTTATCTCCTTGGGATTTGTGATCAGTTTACCTGATTTTGATTTAATTTTGTGGATTGCTTATTTAGCTTACTTTCCCTTTAACTGTCTTGCTAACAGCTTCTCACCCAATATAAGCTATGGTGAAAGCCAGCTTGTAAAAATGAATGTTTAAGAGTTTCTTAAAACCTGACTCAGAGTGTGGCAATCTTGTTCTCAAAGGAAAATCATTCTAAAGTCTAGGCACTAAAACAGCACCCTGTCTCCCTTAATTTTTAATTTAGACCTTGGGGTTATCAACAAGTTTTGATTCGATGATCATAGAGTCCTTGTTGGTCTGTATGGAATCAATAATTCAGCAATATAAGAAGGAGCTTGCCCATGCAATGCTCTATAGATAACAAGTAAGATTTTAAAATCTATTCTGATTTGATCTGTTCTATTTGATATTTGATGGTAGCCAGTGAAGTGCAGCCAAGACTGGAGTACTATGGGCAGGTTCAGGTTAAAAGTTCTGCAGCGGCATTTTGAACCACTAAATTGACTGAGACAACCAAACAGTGCATTACAGTAAGTCTAAGTTTTGAAATATTTCTTAACTGATAAAAACAGGTTTGGACAACTTTTTTTTAACATGCGGATCTAGTGATGTATTAGAATCAAAACAACACCTAAATTGTGTTGAGGAGATAGCTGGAGACTTCTTTTGAGAAAGTCTGTCTGTGTATGGGTCTACGTAACCCTTAAAATTGCCCCCTGTTATAATGTTATATTGTCATTATTTGGAATTAAATCAAATACTTTGCGGAAAAAATCAGGATGATCAATGTTTGGGCCGTATACAATATATTAATCACAGTTACAGTAAGGAAGAGTTGATGTGTCCTGATATCATGATATTTCTGCCTAATTGGTCTGTTTTCAAAAAATCAAGGTGAAAGGGAATATTCTTATGAAAGAGGGTTACTACAGCCCTAGCTTTGGTAGTGAGTTTTGGTAGTGACTTTTAGAGTGCCTAGGACAGAGGAGCTGCAGAAAACACGTCTACTCCATGCGTTGACTCTCGTGCACTCACTTTCTCTTTCTTCTAATGGACTCCTAATAAAAACACAACTAAATAAAAATATAATGAATAAAATAAAATAAGCATTCACTTTATAATTCATTCTGTAAGGTTTCTTTTCTCCCAGCACTTTTCAAATCAAAGTTATGCCAGTGTTATCTTCTAGTTATTTTTCCTACAGTGAAACATGAAAATCTACGCTCTTCTTTGATGACTAATTTTGTAAATTCTGGTGTGGTTTATGCGATACTGCCACTTAGTATACATGCTCACATTGACGACACCCTGTGCAAATGTCCACACACAATGTCCTGACATGTTCTCAGATACACACTTGCAGAAGTATTTTGCTGCATCTGAATAAAATTAGAAACTGATGCATCTTGGCTTCCCTTGTCAGTGCTGCCAAACAGATAAACATGAAGGGAGATTTAGATTAAGAAAATAAAACATGTTGTTCATCAGAGCTACTTTGCAATACAGTAATAATCTTCAGCGCTGTTCAACACAGAGCAGGTGTGTGTGCATAGTTTATATAATTCTCAATATATGATGACCTTAGTTATAGGTAATAGATCCTTTGTATCACTTGATATACAGTTAATTTACAGTTCTGACTTCAGTTTTGCAAGCATTCCTGACCTTGTTAAGAGGTAAATTAATAATTAACAATAGTATGTGTACCTACATATCCCTCAGAGCCACCAACAATATCAGCATCAATCAGCGATAGGGGACATGATAGGATGTTGTGGTCAAGAACTATAACAACTTTCTTTTTTTTCCCTTTATATCATTTGAAGATTTTGTTGCAAATTCACAGTTCATTTTTACTATAATTCCCTGGAGTATGCTGAAGTGAATGCACAACAACACCTGAAATTCAAGTGTACTTCCTGTTGATGATCTTGGATTTTGTCAAAAAATGTTTTTTTTTTTTTTTTTACAACTCCTCCTACAACTTTTGTTCAATCTTCACCAAATTTGGTTCACATCATCTTCAGACCTGTCTGAACAAAAATTATCCAAGAATATTTAATATTCAAACCGTTCTCCTCTAACACGCTGACAAATGCAAAAAACAGGATGTGAGGGTGTATCTCACAGTTATATAATTTGAAGAGTTTGTGTTAACTTCACAGTTCTTTTTTTTCCTATAATTCCCTGGGGTATGCTGCACACCAAGATCTTAAATACAAGTGTACTTCCTGTCAGCCATCTTGGACTTTGTCAAAAACTGTTTTTTTTGCTACTCCTCCTACAAATTATGTCCAATCAACATCAGATTTGGCATACATCATATTCAGACCAACCTGGACAAAAAGTATTAAAAATAATGTTGATATTCCATAAAGTTTGCCCATAACATGTGGCTAAGCCGCCAAACAGGAAGTAAGGCTGTATCTCAGCAACAACCTTGCACACTGACACAAATCTTAGTATGCATCTTCAGGACCATGCCCTGAGGCTATACAACAAATTTTGTGACAGCGCCACTTACTGGTCAAAAGTTACAATAGCATACTGATAATGCATGTTATGAGAAAAAAACAAATACCTTAGATGCAATTTTAAATTGCAAGAAGAAAAAGATTTAGGTCACAGCAGTAGCAATTATGACCAAAGGTCAAAGTAGCAAAAGACAGCTCCACAGGTCACAGCAGTAGTGGCAGCTGCAGCAGCAGTGCCACCCTGCTGCCCATTTGTTCATCTAGACCTTTCCTCTTACAGTCAGAGAATTCCACCACTGTCTGTGTTCAAAACATACACATCATACATGAAACTACAAGCCACTCTTGAATCTCTTTGCCTAAAGTTATGGCTCTGCTTTCCTGTGATTGCTTAGGCAACAAATGTAGCATGTTTGTGAATGTGCTTGGCCCCCGAAAAAGCTGCTTGCAGCTTTTATTTTTATTAATATTATTATTATTATTATTAGTAGTAGTAGTAGTAGTAGTAGTATTTATAATCAGTTAAATGATTCTTTTTGGAGACCCTAGCAGAGACATGTTGCTCAGTGTACAGTGTTTGTTCTACCTGCATGGGCTACAAGGTGCAGTGACTATTTTAGAAAACTGACTATAGTTCAAGTATAGAGTATGCAAGTACATTTTCACACTTCTATTAAATTCAGGCCTGTTTGTACAGAAATATGGTAGAAATATGGTTTAATTTTGGAGAAAAGTAAGGTAGTGCTGCTGGTGCAGACTGATGATAAACCCAAAATACGTATCATGTTAATGAACTTGGTTCGAATCGCATGAAAGTAAAAACCTCCTGAATAACACATTATCTGTTCTATCTGAATGTAATCGTATTCCGTTACATCACCTAGAGGTAGCAATGGCAGCACTGTCATCATGGAGTGTGAAATCTGCCTCTGCCTTCTACATCAGTTCATAATCACTCTCAACTAGAGAAACCTGTGTGGTTTTAATCCTTTGTCACGATTCCCAGCTGGAGTGCCCATGAACTCCACTAGAGGGCACTCCACCCCGGACTCTTACTACTGTTTCTGGACTCCATTTCCCATATGTGTATATATAGCCCTCTTGTAGCCATTGTCTCTGGTCGTGTATTGTTGATGTTGTAACCTGCAGTCTGTTCGTGTCAAGCTTGTTCATGCCAAGTCAAGTCTATCCATGTCAAGGCAAGTCTTTGTTTGTAATTTTGGTTTTCACTTTGTAAATAAAAGCTGCACTTGGGTTCTTCACTACGCTCGCCTCAGTGGACTGCTGTTACAGAATACACGACCCGAGACAATGGCTACAAGAGGGCTATATATATATACACACCAAACAATCAAGGTAACATGACAAAACAACCAGTGAGGAACAAGACATATGACTAACCTAACCAATAGGAACAAGACACATGAAACTAAGGAACCAATCAGAAAATGACACAAAGACAAGGGTAACACATGACAAGATCACATGAGGGGCAAGGAACATATGGGAAATGGAGTCCAGAAACAGTAGTAAGAGTCCGGGGTGGAGTGCCCTCTAATGGAGTTCATGGGCACTCCAGCTGGGAATCGTGACATAGAGACTGATGGATCCACTGATGGATGGCCAGTGTGATGGATCCACCTTTGATGGATCCACCTTTGATGTCAGTGCGAGCGGCTGGCATCCCAGAGGCCTCCCCTGTCCACGAGTCTGTCCCCGAGGCGGCGGCATCCGCTGCAGGACCTCCCGAGGCGGCGGCGTCCGCTGCAGGACCTCCCGAGGCGGAGGCCATCTCCGAGCCCCTCGCCTGCCCTGTCACGGCCATGGAGGCCGTCTCTGAGCCCCTCGCCTGCCCTGTCACGGCCACGGAGGCCGTCTATGAGCTCTCAGCCTGTCCTGTCACGGCCACGGAGGCCTTCTTTGAGCTCCTCGCCTGCCCTGTCACGGCCACGGAGACCGTCTATGAACTCTCAGCCTGTCCTGTCTCGGCCACGGAGGCCGTCTATGAACTCTCAGCCTGTCCTGTCTCAACCACGGAGGCGGTTATTAACCTCTCTGTGCCAGTCCCGCCTGATCCGCCTTGGTGTGCACCTGCCTCATTAGCACTACGTTGGTGGACATTTGCTCTGCTGTGGGGATTTTCGCTCCTCTCTGTTCTGCTCTGGTGGTCGTCTGTTCTGCCGTGGGGATCTTCGGACCCGGCTGCTCCGCCCTGGCGCCCGTCAGCTCCACCCTGGCGCCCGTCAGCTCCGTCAGCTCCGCCCTGGCTCTCTTCAGCTCCGCCTGCTCCGCCCTGGTGCCCGTCGGCTCCGCCTGCTCTGCCTGCTCCGCCCTGGTGCCCGTCGGCTCCGCCTGCTCCGCCTGCTCCGCCCTGGTGCCCTTGGCTTCCTGCTCTGCCTGCTCCGCCTGCTCCCCCATGGCTCCATGCTCCTCTGGATCTGACCTGGTGGTCCCCTGGGCCTCCACTGTTCCACAGTCTGCCACTACTTCATGGCCCTGGTCCTCCATTGCTCCACAGTCTATCACTGCTTCATTACACATGCTCTTGCCCATTGTCCCACGGTCCATGTCATTTTCCAGATCATGTTCCCCTTCACGGGCTTGGCCCTCCATCCCTCCCCCTGTTCCGCCTCCACTCCACCTCCCTCCTGGACTCAGGTCTGCTTCTGTTGAGGAGCGTCTGGAAGCCGCTCCTTAGGGAGGGGGCTATGTCACGATTCCCAGCTGGATTGCCCATGAACTCCACTAGAGGGCACTCCACCCTGGACTCTTACTACTGTTTCTGGACTCCATTTCCCATATGTTCCTTGCCCCTCATGTGATCTTGTCATGTGTTACCCTTGTCTTTGTGTCATTTTCTGATTGGTTCCTTAGTTTCATGTGTCTTGTTCCTATTGGTTAGGTTAGTCATGTGTCTTGTTCCTCACTGGTTGTGTTGTCATGTTACCTTGATTGTTTGGTGTGTATATATAGCCCTCTTGTAGCCATTGTCTCTGGTCGTGTATTGTTGATGTTGTAACCTGCAGTCTGTTCGTGTCAAGCTTGTTCATGTCTTTGTGTTGTTTTGGTACTTTGCATTCTTGTGAACTTTTTGGACTTTGAATTTGCCGTTTTTGTATCTTCTGAGCGTTTGGATTATACTTTTGTTATTTTTGCCTTGGATTTTGGATCTTAATTAAATATCTGTTTCCTTACTCTACTCTCGCCTCACTCCTCTGCACTTGAGTCATTCCCCTGGTGGCCTAGTGGGGGTTTGCTGGATTACTATGCTGGCGACCTGGGTTCGATTCCCAGCAAAACCCTAACATCCTTCTTATGCTGTTATCAATTTTTGTTTATACCTGCCCTCAGTGTTTCCAAAGGAATTCGACTGGTTCTATATACCAAAATGTAAACATATAATTATCATGATGATGATGATGATGATGCTGGATGATGATGCTATGACCAGTGCTGGAACACTGGTCATAAGGCAGGAGAATTCATAGGACACCAGTCCATTGCAGGGTAAATAACCTTATAATATAACTGGAAGTCTAATTTAAACCACCACGACAATGAGCAGGCAGTTTTTAAACACCACCACATGTTCACACTAATGATACAGAGAGCTTCATACTCAAGCATCTTTGAGCATCCCATGAAAGTAAAAACCTCCAGCTCTACTCTCACCACTTTTTATTCCTTTCAGTAGGATCTAGTCTCAAATAGACACCCTTTCTGACAATTGTTTTCTTAAAACAGTGTGTGTCTGCTTGTGCATATACATATGAGAGAGAGAGAGCCAGCGTGTGTGCGTGTAAGTTAGATGGTTTTTCTTAGTTGGTTTTTCAACTGAGTCAGACCTGTCTGTTTTGCCTGAAGTGCTGAGTCACCGCAGCAGTAGTTTGAAAAGTGCCGGGTCAAATGCCAGCTTGCCCTCGTTGGGGCAGTCGTGGCCTAATGGTTCGAGAGGCAGACTTGTAACTTGTAACCCGAAGGTGAACCCGAAGGTTGTGGGTCCGAGTCTCGGGTCTGGCAGGGATTGTAGGTGGGGGGAGTGAATGACTGGTGCTCTCTGCCACCCTCAATACCACGACTGAGGTGAGAGCCTTGAGCAAGGCACCGATCCCCCAACTGCTCCCCGGGCGCCACAGCTAAAAAAAAAAAAGGCTGCCCACTGCTCCGGGTGTGTGTGTTCACTACTGTGTATGTGCACTGGGATGGGTTAAATGCAGAGCACAAATTCCGAGTAGGGGCCACCATACTTGGCCACAAGTCACTTCACTTCACTTGCTCCGGCAGCCCAGCAAAGCGACGCACATCACTCCCTCTGCACTTTGAAGTAGTTAGAAACTCTATAAAGCAGGTAAACTGGCCCTCTTTTAAATAAATTAAAGACACAGAATGATGCAGGCTATTTGAGTTCTCCCAATGTTTGAAGAAAATTAGTAAAATAAGGTGCAGCCATTCAGAAATCGCTCTTTTTCGCTCCTCTCCAGCTGGGTACTTTTCAGCAAATCCTGTGTGCTTGTTCTGGAAAGTCTTTCAACATAAAATTTTTTGTTGTTTGCTAATTGCTAATTTCTCACCACATATCAAGCACACAGGTAAACCAGCATCATTGGCAGTGAAAGCAAATAAATCTGTCCATGCAGAGTTAAATTCTCTATTTTCCTCCGAGATTTTTCTCTTTTTGGATTTATCCATTATTATCTTACCGAGGGCGGGTGTTGAAAACTCTTTATTCGCCTGCAGAGAAAGGCGGCGCGCAGTTGACGTCACGTGATCAGTGACGTATATTGTATTTGACGAAATACACTATATTACCAAAAGTATTCGGTCACCCATCCAAATGATCAGAATCAGGTGTCCTAATCACTTGGCCTGGCCACAGGTGTATAAAATCAAGCACTTAGGCATGCAGACTGTTTTTACAAACATTTGTGAAAGAATGGGCCGCTCTCAGGAGCTCAGTGAATTCCAGCGTG
>JAKXMS010000082.1:0-10000 GCA_022985145.1 Pangasius djambal
TTTTTGTCGTTTTGCTGTAATTCTGCTTCTTCTCCTGTTTCCAGCTTCACACAGAGAATCGAAGGCCTCGGGGTCGGTCTTCAAGAACGCTCGCAGAAGGCTGGGCAGGATCTTCTCCAACATGTCCAAGACCTTCACCAGCTGCTCCAACCCTGAAACCGCTCCATAAACTCGACAGCGTCGGCCTGTGCCCGGTGACTGTTAACCGAGTTACCGTGGTAACGGTCACCAGCGACGGAAAACAAACAAACAAAAACAAACAAACAAAAATAACCCAAAAAGAAAAAACTCCAAAAAAAAAAAAAAAAAAAAAAAAAAAAAAAAAAAAAAAAAAAAAAAAAAAAAAAAAAAAAAAAAAAAAAAAAAAGAAAAAAAAACCCAAAACAAACAACTACAAACAAATAAATAAGATGTTGGATTACACTAATAAAATGTGTCTTTCTGTATTTTTATCACTTTTATTTTATCTTTCCATTTTATTCTACACATTTTGAAATCACTTTCTATAGATATGAATGACTATTGGTGCATTTTGCGTTGTGTTTATTTATATAGCTCAGTGGTTAAAGGCTCTCGGTTCCTGATCAGACGTTCAGGGCTTCAAGCCTCAGCACCACCAAGCTGCCACTGTGAGGTCCTTCACCCTCTCTGCTCCACAGGGAGCTGGATCATGGCTGACCCTGCACTCTGACCCCCAGCTTCCTAACAGGCTGGGACATGAAAAGAGTTTATCAGCAGCAAAAATACTGGAGGAGATGTCAGGGTTAGCTGAGCTTGGAAAAGCGACAGAACACTAATCCCCAAAATAATTTGTGGAGATGTAATTTCCGGTGGAAGATGATCTGCTTCTCCATTCACTAACATGGGAATGGGCGGGGTTTAAAACCGTCCTGCAGCCACTGGAGGAGTTCCTGTTACACTGGCCAGCCGTGTATACAGTCACTGGTACACAACCAGAAACACCTCCACACCAAACCATCAGTGTTCTCCCCACACACAGCACTGCAGATACACACGATGTGCAGTTAGCTCATGAGAGGACTGAACGCTAGCACGTCTCTGTGAGACACGTTTACTCACGACCCGCCTCAAACACACAGCAACGCACAAATACACACCAGGATATACACTGTGAGAGAGAGTGTGTGTGTGTTTGTGTGTGTTACTGTGAGAGTGTGTATTGGTGTGTGTGTGTGTTATTGTGTGTTATTGCATGTTATTTTGTGTTAGTGTGAGTGTTAGTGTGTGAGTGTGTATTGGTGTGTGTGTGTGTGTGTGTTAGTGTGAGAGTATTTAATTGTGTATTATAGAATATTAAAGTGTACACATATATGATAATGTTAGCGATAGCAGATTATTTTACTAATTAACTAATATTGTTAGGATTAAACTAATGAAGTGGATTGTGAAATTATTAATCTAATTCCGCACTGGGATAAGAGTTTGTATATAATTAAATTTAAATTTGTTTTCAAAAAATGTTACATGTCTAGTTAAAGCCGTACTTCGATAATGAACTACATATCCCACAATGCAACAGGGGGTCAAGACGGATCAGATCCCACAGTCGCATTCTGTCCGCATAAACTTTATATATTCAGTAAGTTATGAGTATAGTTACCTGTGTGGTAGATATAGATTTTAAACATTAATACATTAAACCAGTAAATGTCTTAAAAACACTGTTCCTACTACAGAGGACCTAATTAGTTAGTTTTGCGAGGATTAGCAACCTGCTAACGCTAGCGAAACAGGAGAGAAAGGCGTTCATGGGACTTGTAGTTTACACACTATGACGGGGCGGGGCTGGGGGAGAGGATATATTTAATATATATAATATAAGTATCTTTTGCCCTAAATGCTAAAATAATCGTAGGAGGGATTAAATGTGTTATTAAGTGAATTATAAATGAGTAGAAATATTTTTAAATTTTGTATAAAAACGTGTAAGGCAGTACGTCACTTCCGTCGTCAGTATGACGTTAGGGGAAGTGGGACGGCGCGGTGGTTTATGGGTACTGTAGTGAGCTGGCTGTGTGTGGCGTGTGATGGCGGCCGCGGTGGTGTTAGCGGTGGTGCTGGGCGGAGGAGTGATCCTCATGGCCCGGAGACTGCTCTCCAGCCGCAGGGACGCGCTCCGCCTCCCCGCCGGTGCAATGCGCGGGAAAACGGTCATCGTGACGGGCGCGAGCAGCGGCATCGGTAAAGCCACCGCGGCCGAGCTCTTCCGGCTGCGCGCGCGGGTCATCATGGCGTGTCGCGACCGCGCGAGAGCCGAACAGGCGGCCGCAGAAATCCGCGCATGCGCAGGAACCTGTGACGGAGAGCTGGTCATCAAGCACGTGGACCTGACGTCACTGAGATCCGTGCGCGCGTTCTGCCGCGAAATCATCCAGGTGTGTGTGTGTGTGTGTGCGCGCGCGCGTGTCTAATCTCAGTGTGTCTGTCTAATCTCAGACAGAAGTCTCCAGTGTTTTCATTTTGGCGGGAACTCGTGTATTTTGCTAGCTACATGATGCTAAGCGTGATATTAGTGATATTAGTGTTATTATAAAGTAATATTTTACTACTCTATAAGCACATCTGAGGTAAATGCTGATGTTCTGGATGGTTCTGACTCGTTTCCGCTCTCGCTGGCATTAACCTGTCCTGTGAGTCCTTCCTCCTGTACGCACCGTTTCATACGATTAAATCACGCGGTCTGGTAACGAAACGTATAACTGAGTGAGAGATGAGATGATGATGAGTGAAGCTCTGAGAAGCAGCTACTTTCATCTCTGCTTTCAGTTACAGCGCGGAGATTACGCATTTCCCAGCGAGGGCGATGATGCCGTCGAGTAGCCACTGTGTCTACACCTCACATCTACATGCTAATGGCTAAATCATTAGCCTCAGTCTTTATCAAGTTTATGCTTAGTTTTCATATTTCCCAGTTGCCTAGCACATTAACCATTTTTCCATTTCAGTGTATTATACTCACCAGTGGGCGGAGCTAGAACCATCCTATCATGAGTTAATATGTTATTTTAAATACTTTTCCTGCCCGAGTCGGTGCTCCAGTGCTCCAGTCTGCACAATATCTATTTAAATAGCACTAAAAGTTTGGGAAGAAGTTCTAGTGTTTATCCAAAATGGCGGTTATTACATTCAGTGAGGATTCTGTAATGACTGCCTTTGACCAACCACTGGTCAGCACGATCTCCAGCTCCACCCACTCATACTCATGATGCGTTCACATGGAACTCAGGCAGGATCAGCTGCTAGCTATGATTAGTTAATAGTAATAATTAGTTAACTGATATTTTCAGTTAGATGCTAAGGTGAGTTTGGTTGTCTGGATATTTGAATAATTTGTGTGTGTGTGTGTGTGTGTGTGTGTGTGTGCGTGTGTGTGTGTAGGAGGAGCCGAAGCTCGACGTGTTGATTAACAACGCAGGCGTGTTCCGCTGCCCGTACTCTAAAACGGAGGACGGCTTTGAGATGCAGTTGGGTGTGAACCACATGGCTCACTTCCTGTTAACGCACCTGCTGACAGAGCTGATGGTACGTTCCGCCCCGAGTCGCATCCTCGTCGTCTCCTCCAAACTTTACAAACGCGGCAGCATCCGATTCGACGACATCAACAGCGAGCGCAGCTACGACCCGGCCTTCTGCTACAGCCAGAGTAAACTAGCTAACCTGCTGTTCACGCGTGAGTTAGCGAGGAGGCTGGAGGGGCGGGGCGTGACGGTGAACTCCCTCACCCCCGGGATGGTCAGGACCAACCTGGGCCGCCATGTCCGAGTCCCGCTCCTGCTGAAGCCCCTCCTCTTTCTGGTGTCATGGCTGTTCTTTAAGAGTCCAGCAGAGGGAGCTGAGACACCGCTGTACCTCGCCTGCTCTCCTGACGTGGCTAACGTGACGGGGAAGTTCTTCTCTAACTGCCAAGAGGAAGAGCTCCTGCCTAAAGCGACGGACGATGACACGGCAAAGCGGCTATGGGACCTGAGTGAGACCATGGTCGGGATGAAGAGCTGAGCTGGACCTCACTGGTTAAATATGTTGATGATGTTCTCCTGCTTCTAATAAATCAACTGCAAATCATTAGTAAATATGTTTGGAGATGTTCCGTGTGGTCTGTACGGTACGTCCTTATACACGTGTGCGTGAAAAAAATGATGCCTGATGTGAAGTTCCGAACGTTTAGTCATGTGCTACCGAAGAAAGCATCGCAACCAGGAGTAACCATAGCAACCGGAGAAACCAAAGTCCAGGCAGGAACAGCCAACAGTCACTAGTGAACTAACAGAGGGAATTTGAGTGACGCTAGTTGCTGGTGTGAACGCAGGGTGAGAATGAAGGGTCCCTCTGTAGGGTTCAATCGGAGTGCACTTAAACATCGTTCCCTAAAGCTGAAGTGTTTCAGAATCGGAGTGAAGAGCAGACGGACTGAGGTGTAACTCCTCCTCACTGCCCTCCAGTTACAGCTCACTCAGTCTGATTTTTATAAAGTTGTGTAATTCACAATCCTACACGCGACAGGATGTGTCCTGACCTACATTTACAGCTAAAACTGCTGGTTCTTGTGTCTGATTTCCCTCTCGGAACATCTCTCAGACGTGAAGTGTCCATCAGTCTCTCTCTTCACTGCTGAAGTCTCTGCAGATGGCTGCTGAAGTGCTGTGCATCAGCTCCGTCACTGCAGAGTCCTGCACTGTGTGTCGAGGCCATGCTAAGAGCGGTGTGATCAGCGCCCCCCGGTGGCTCTGTGTGGGTGTGTGTGCCTACAGAGTTGTGAGAAATGCAGAAATATTAATAAAAATTATTGTGATGATGTATGTGACTGAAAGAGTGGAATGACATCCCATAATAATAAACTCCATTGCAATGGAGGGGGGTTTGGGGGTCAGATGGAGATGAGAAAGAGACAGACAGAGATGAGACAGACAGACAGAAAGATCAGAGAACAGACAGACAGAGATGAGAGAGAGACAGACAGATGAGAGAAAGAGAGACAGAGATGAGAGAGAGAGAGAGAGACAGTGCCAGTGCAGTTGTTGTGCTGTATTACAGAGAGAGAGAGAGAGAGAGAGAGGCAGTACAGCTGTCCTTTATTAGACAGAGTATGAGACAGAGAGACAGTAGCAGTAGTTTTGCTTTATTAGAGAGAGAGAGAGGCCAAGAGTGAGACAGGCAGAGAGTGAGACAGGCAGAGAGAGTTAGACAGGCAGAGAGTGAGACAGTAGCAGTAGTTTTGCTTTATTAGAGAGAGAGAGAGGCCAAGAGTGAGACAGGCAGAGAGTGAGACAGTTGCAGTAGTTGTGCTTTATTAGAGAGAGAGACAGAGACACAGACAGAGAGTGAGACAGGCAGAGAGTGAGACAGTTGCCGTAGTTGTGCTTTATTACAGGAAGGTAAACAGAGTAAAGGCCGTTAGGAGAAGGAGCTCATGCATGACGGTGTGTCTGATTACAGCGGAACAGAAACAGCGGAGCGTCAGTGAGGTAGAGGAGCTGAAACACAGATAGAAGAATCCAATCAGAACTCAGAACACCAAAATAAACCTGTACATCAGCCAATCAGAGGAGCAGGAGGCGTGGCTCTGGCTCTTTGTTAAAGCTCTGCCGCAACCACTAGAACACACTCTCTGACTGGTGGAGCGTTCATACAGTGTGTATTCTCAGTGTGTGTGTTACATAATGCACTGTGAGCTGTGTGTGCGTCTGTGTGTCAGGTACGCTAACCGCTATTTAGCCCATTAGCTAGCTACATTAGCACATATCTCTTCCTATCCACTGCTAGCGTTTGGGACGCAGCCACTGATTAGGAAGTGAGGTCAGATATCAGTACGTTCTCAATGTGATGCTTTTTATTGTTATTCAGCAGTCGTAGGGGCTTATAAACACACGATTATTCTCTCTGTAGTCAGAGTTTCATTCATCACTGATATAACAGTAAATACAGTTAGGGATAAAACAGAATTTCACTCTCAAAATTAGCATGTTGTCTCTAAGCGTCTCTGTGCTGGAAAGCTTTTCATAATCTCAGACCTCACACCACACCACACCACACACACTGTATCAAATCACAATTTCCAAAATCCAAAAAACAAAACAATTTTTTTCAAAAAACCAAGATAGTACTTACTGCAAAAGTGCAGTGGGTGGAGCTGGACCTGACCCGACTCCGCCTATAACCCCACCCCCTAACTTTAATCCATGAGACGTTCTGTAGTGTGGAACAACACACTTATCCAGCCTGAAAGCCGTCTCCACCCCTGGACTTTTATTGTGACTCCACCCAGCTAGGAGGAGCCGACTCAGGTCTGACTCCGCCCCCTTGTTCCGCAGCAAGCGGTACTTGAAAAAACCTTGTAAAGTAAATAAGCAGCGTTCACAAGCGTTAAATCTGCTGTAGAAACATCCGAGCTTCATATCAACCACAGAACATCATCATGACTTCATCTCCACTGTAGAAAAACACCACTGAGCAGAAACACGGAGAGAACGCACAGTCGGGTCGGAAAAAGTCTGAGTGCACCACCGAGAGGTGTTCTGATTGGACAATCAGTATCACACTGGCATCGGTCTGAAACGGTCGGTAATGATCTGATTCGCTGACGTACTTTTTATACCAAGCAGAGAAATTATGTTATTAAAATTGGCGTGCAATAAAAGTCTGTAACTGAGTCATTGGTTGAATTTGTTATAGCCACGCCCTCAAGGGCTCTTCACTCCGCCCCCAATGCCAAACCTGCCAGATTGGGGAAAGTGTCTTGTTTATCACATTGTATTTGAACAAATTTAATCATAATGGTTTAGAAACGCCTTTACGCAAGAAACGTGGTGTTGAACATCCAGCTATATTTTATATACTAATTACGCTGTGAAGTTTAAACAGTTACACACTAATTTAATTTCATGAAACTCACTTCATGTTAGTGACCTGAAAGAAAGCGATTCCCAAACAAATTTAAAAATTAATACAAAAAAGACGAGTCATCCTTTTTGGACAAATGTAATGACACCCTATAAAAGGAAGAAGTGTTAGCATGTCTGTGTTAGCTGAGGCGCTGCAGTGACTGAGCTGCATTAATGGAATATTTAGCGCATGCTGCATGTAGGAGGCGCTCTTTCACCGTTTAGTCACCATTTTGTCAGTTTGTCATTGTGTGGGCGTGGTAAATCAGCTGTGTTGTAAAAGTGCACGGTAATTTACGGATGATTGGTGTTTATCAACATACACACATGCGTACGAATACAGTCAGCGAATCTTTTGTAAATCTGGTGGGAATATTTAGTTTGGTTTGCCCACGAAAACATTTATACATGACTTTACTAAAAGATTGATCTTTTTATCAATGTAGCCCTCGTTTTAATAACGTAATTCTAAAATCGTGCGTTCTGATTGGCTGAAATCAGTAGAAACAACAATATGTATCACACAGATTATAACGGTTCTCAGTAGCGCACTCAGACATGTGGCCCGAACTGAGTAAAGTGAAATCGGGTCCTCAGATGATCAGAATAAAGTGGAGCTGAGCTCTGCTGAGGCCCTCCTCATAAAGTAAATGTTTTGTTCAGTGTTAAATAATGTTTCCAGTGTATTTGAGGAACCCTGGTCCTCACAGGGTCCTCAGTTGAGCAGAGTGCCATAGAGCTGCGCTTTCGTTAGGCTGTCCTTCCTCGTCAGGCCCAGAGTGGTGAACGTTTGGTACTGTGATGCTGCCTGAGTCGGAGGAGAACTTGTTTCCTGAGGAGAGGCGCTGATCCGGTCCGGCTGAAACGACTGCAGCTCAGCACCAATTTCCATGGATCCAATTTCCAGTGACTCATTGGAGCTGTTGGGACTCACGTCCACCTCCTCGTCCTCATATTCTTGCTCGAGTCCAGCCACCTGCTGCTCCACCTCCTGGTTCTCGTCCTCTGTGCTGTACAAGTGTGTATTCCGGAGATCAGCACTGGAGAACGGATCCAGCAGGGTGGCGCCGTGGTGCCGATAGGCGTCGCTTCCCTCCTGGAAGCTGCTGTAGAGGGGGCCAAGCCGGATCTTGGCTGGTCGGACCGAGAAGTGCTGCTCGGAGAAGCTGTAAGGTGAAGCGCGTCCGGCGCTGCAGAACGAATGAGCGCTGACGTCCTCTACACTCAACCGCCTCCATCGGCCAATCAGCACCTCCTGTTCCTCCTCTGGCTCCTCCTCCTCTTCTGGGACCAGCGCACTGCCACGCCGACTGTCACCATAGTTGACACTGGGTGAGGTGGACGGTGGGAGGGGCTCGTACGGCTCACTGTAGCATGACATTGCGCCACTGTAGAGAGGAGAGCCACCATTTTGGTAACCGTGAGACGCACTGAAGGCGCTCGGACTTTCTCTTTCCCAGGAATCGTCACTTTTGTGCTCATACTCAACACCGTCTCGCCACTCCATGTAGATCCCATGGTGTTGAGGCGAGGAGGTGGTGCTGTAAGGAGGCTCAGCTCCTTTTTCTTCAGACCCACCTCCACTGAAACTGGAGTAGGAGCTGGAGGCTCCACCCACAGAGGTGTTAAAATGAGGGAAGCGGTGCAGGTCGACACTGGGCCTGCGCTCGCGACGCCGCTCGTCTGGGCAGTACAACGCCGTGTCACTGCTGTACACATCACACTTGGCCACGCTCCTCAAACCCAGACCCAGACGCTCGTCTCCGCTCACAGGTGTGCCAATCAGGAAGCCCGGGTGCTCGTGAGGCTCGTGGAGCTCGTGACGTGTTGGACTCGGGGAACGCGATGCTTCCTCCGGTTTCTCCAAAATGTTCCCCATGACAGAGGAGGGAATAGGATCGGAATACGGCGAGCGACAGATCGGTGAGGAATCCTCAATGTGCAGACTCAGACGCTCCAGAAAATCTGCCGGCAACTGAGAGAGAAGAAACAACATTAAATTGGTTTACGTTTAAATGATCTCTTAATGATACCGTTGTTTTCATCAAATAAGTAATAACGCTGTGGAGAAAAAAAACAGATCATGGTCCCTCCTGAGGCATTGATCCATTATTACACCGCTCACCAGCGTTCATCTGTTTCCATGGCAACGGCAGCAGAGTAAACCATGTGTAATTAGCTAGCGGGACGTTTCAGGCTAATTACAGTGTTCGATAATAAGCACTGAAGTCTGAAGTGTGTGTTTTTCAGCAGCAGGAGAATAAAAGAGGTTTTGTATGATGGTGACCTTGCTGAGGAACACGGAGGAACACAGAGGAACATGTTTTTGATAATAAAACTGCATAAATCTGTCTATCTGCCTGCGACTGCGTCCCAAACCGATGCATCACTGCCCTAAACAGCGCAATAAACGTGTCACACTGCTTTATTGTGCTATTTAGGGTAGCGAGTAGCAGTGCGTCGGTTTGGGACGCAGCCACAGGTAACCCTGTGTGTGAGTGTGTGTGTGTGTGCATATATATATATATATATATATATGTGTGTGTGTGTGTGTGAGTGTGAGTGTGTGAGTGTCTATGTGTGTGTGTGTGTGTGTGTGTGTGTGTGTGTAATAATAAACCCACCTCAGAGAGCTGAGCTCTGTACTGAGACTGATTACACTGCAGGAGCTGAGCTGCCAGGTTGCAGTCCTTCCTGTATAAATCCTACACACAACACACAGGAAGTTACACAATCTCACACACACTGCAGCTGGGATATCTTCCAGAAACCCAGAAAAAATACAACAGATAACACACACGTGTAAGTGTCCCTTTGGAGCATGTTAAACAGTGTGTTCTACTGAATAGCAGTTAACTGATGATCTGGTTATTAAGTCTTATAAATATCTAGGAGTAGCAGTAGTATTTTTATCATCATCATCATTATTATTATTATTAGTAGTAGTAGTAGTAACAGTGGTATTATTATTATTATTATTATTATTATTATTATTATTAATTGTAGTAGTAGTCAGTGAGATTAATGTCACATGATGCTGAACTGAATGACTCAGTAACTCTCGCTAGTTTTTATAATAATGGAACTACAACATCTCTGAA
>JAKXMS010000082.1:15000-17220 GCA_022985145.1 Pangasius djambal
CAGACCAAGCATGAGTCTGCTCAAGGCTTCAACACAGAGGAACCTGTGTGTGCAGGAGGCCAGGCATGGCTGCTCAACCTGCAGTGGTGTAAAGGACACTGCTTCAGGTTTCAGAGTGACTGGCCTTGTGTAGCAGTGAGCAGACTCTCAGGTCTCAATGGGACAGAGAACTGTAGTGGTGCAACAGACACCAGAATCGACTCACCCCATATCACCCCGTATCGGCCCGTGAACCCACGAGAGATTCCGTACTGGGCCGGGAGACCAGCGCCCCAGATGAAGGTAGGGTGACTTGGCACATCCACTGTCTCACTTTAAGGACTTTGAGATGGACAGAAGTGTAAATTGTTGTGTGTACACCGGTGTTTATGTGTAGGTCCTTTTGGATTGCCGGGTTAGATGACCCCTAAGGGGCAACTGTATGGTGCAGGGTACTCCCTGTTGGTTCCTGAAGCCAGTGAGTTGCATACTGGGCGTGTTCCATGATGCCACATTGTTAATTACGCCGTGCATTCATAACAATTCTCACCTCATCATGATGTGGTTCTTACAGGGGTGGGGCCAGTGGGTGGAGTCTATTTGTCCCAAAGATATGGACATGTTCATTATGCGCATTCTTACCAAAGGAGCCCTTGAGGACTCCATGTTCCACTGTTGATGGGTTCAGTAGGTGATGTTTATCTCCTGCATTATCTTCTGTGATACACATTGTGTGAATGTTGCTGAAGCTAACTGCTTTAGCAATATGGTGTAAAATTAAGTGATCGAAATACAGCTGAAACATTAATGAGTGAAAGAACGAGGACACAAAGACAGGTGATCCTGCACGACTGAAGAGTGAGACGAGAAATGTGATTAATCAGAGACATGGCTTATCTGGAGGAGGGAATATTTTATGGATAAAAGGATGAATGAAGTTATAGTGAGCGCTAGGTCAGATTATCCTTCACACCATGAGCACGTTTTCTTTACAGCAGAGTGCATTGAATTAAATCTCTTATTTCTCACACACACATTATGAAATCATGACCTCGATTTACTGTCTCATGGCTTCATTAAGTTGCTGTTGGATCACAATATAAAAATTTTAAATGTAAAAGAACAGGATGTGCTGGATCAAGTGCTATTCTGTGTGCTGCTGAATACTGAGTGTGGAAGCCATTTTGTTAAATTAAACCAGTGATTAATGTGAGAATTACAGCGAGCTCTGTTCATGCAGTAGTATATAGTAATGTAACACTCACCATCTTCTCATTCATATATCATCATATTAGTCTTTTTATTCTTGTTAAACTCGGAGGTGTGAACGACACACAGGTGATTTAAATAATCTGAATGTGAAGCTCAGAAAATCCACTTAAGCAGCTACGTAACCTGACTCTGAATACCAGCAACTTTCCTCACGTAAATATTGATGTCATTTTTGGCCTTTTATGACACAGTACACATGACTAATCATGAGTTAATCTCTGTGTGTGTATATAGGCAGATAGACAGACAGTAGACAGATGAAGGCTATTATTATTATTATTATTATTATTATTATTATCGTTGTTGTTGTTGTTGTTTTAACAGTAAATGTAAACAGTAATTCTGATAATATGCTACAGAGCTTTCCGGAAGTTTCATCATACAGGAGGCCCTGGAGGAGGTCAAGGCCCTGTTGGAGGTGCCGGTTGTGTGCACACGAACACGCACACACACACGAACACACACACAGACACACACACTCACACAGACACACACACTCACACAGACACACACACACACTCACACAGACACACACACTCACACAGACACACACTCATACAAAAAAAATCCATCTTTGGGATGAAGTCATCTACCTTTTCAAAATCTGCAGATGGAGTGATAGATGGAAATGTATGAAGCTTTAAATGTATAAAGAAAGGATGAAGAAGTAATGTCAGAAGGATGGAGGGATGATGGAGAGAAGCATAAATATAAGAAGAAGGGATGGTGGAGTAATGCCAGAAGGATGGAGGGATGATGGAGGGAAGCATAAATATAAGATGACGGGGTGGTGGGGGTAATAGCAGAAGGATGGAGGGATGATGGAGGGATGGTAGAGGGAAGCATAAATATAAGAAGAAGGGATGGTGGAGTAATAGCAGAAGGATGGAGGGATGATGGAGGGATGGTAGAGGGAAGCATAAATATAAGATGACAGGACAATGGAGTAATAGCAGAAGGATGGAGGGA
>JAKXMS010000083.1:0-5000 GCA_022985145.1 Pangasius djambal
GAGTGTGCGAGTGGAAGGTGGTGGTTGGTGGTGTGTGTGAGGAGTGTGCGAGTGGAAGGTGGTGGTTGGTGGTGTGTGTGAGGAGTGTGCGAGTGGAAGGTGGTGGTTGGTGGTGTGTGTGAGGAGTGTGCGAGTGGAAGGTGTTCTGTTGTCGGTGTTGTGTGAGTGAGAGCTCAGCTCACCTCCTGTACGTGTGTGTATTTAACCGATAAAGCGCGAGTCTCAATGCGGCACTTAAACAGGGACGACTGCAGACTCGCTTCCGCGGCTGGAAGTCAACAAACTTCTTATTTTACACTTCTCCAAATCCACAGTTGGGTGTACATGCCAACGTTCTTATTGCATGTTGAACCAAAACTTTATTTAAATTACATAACGATGCTTCAGTGACTTCAGCGAATCTAACAAGTTTCCCATTTTTACACAGCTACATCATCTGCTCCTGACACCACAGCTAATAATGCTAACCTTGTACAAGTAAACAATCTTTTAATCTAGTTTTTTTTCTGATGCATAATCAAAGGCGTGGCCTCTGTACCTCAGTCTCGGTGAAGGAGGCGTGGCCTCTGTACCTCAGTCTCGGTGAAGGAGGCGTGGCCTCTGTACCTGTCAGTCTCTGTGTATGTGAGGTCACCCTAATCCTTTACTGGTTACTGTGACATCAGAGGTGGCTGTCATGGCAACATTCTGTAAATTAGTGTGTTTCTTTGGCTGTGATTTCCTTGTTCCAAAATTCCACAGTTGAAAAATGGATTAGTCTCAAAAGAAAATCCACTCAAAGGTGTGTGTGTGTGTGTGTGTGTGTTCGTGTGTGTGTGTGTGTGTGTAGCACAGTATAATCTCACAAGCCCAGAAATCCTGTGAACTATTCAACTGTCTCTAATGTGGGTTAGAAAACATTGTGCATTTCTCTGGAGTTTTAAATGCCACAGTCTGGTTTTGTCACAGGGTGAGTGTGTGAGTGTGTGTGTGAGTGTGTGTGTGAGTGTGTGTGTGTGTGTGTGTGTGTGTGCGTGCACGCGTGTGCATATGTGTTTGTGTGTGTCTGGGATAAGCTCCGAACATGCTGTACATGGGGTTGTCTAGGGGTCACGGTCAAGATGGTGGAATAAATAACACAAGCACACACGAAAATAAGCAGTGCCACACACACACACACACACACACACACACACACACACACACACACACACACACACACCTCCTACTGCTGCAAACTTTCACAAGTGTTCAACTGTGAAAAACAAACAATGAAAAAAGATGGAAGAAAATCAAACACACACACACACATACCCCAAGATGTTACACTCTGTCTCTCTCTCTCTCTCTCTCTCTCTCTCTCCTATTTTTGCTCCTTCTTTATTTTGACTGTGGTTGCCATGGCGATGGAGGGCCGTAATTATGGGATGTTGGCTTTGATCTCTGTCACTGTTGGTTGAACAAACACACACAGCGTGAGTTCATTCAGACTCACACCAGGGCCATGGACACACACACTCCTCAGATCATTTACATGCTAATTGTGTGTGTGTGTGTGCGTGCGTGTGTGTGTGTGTTTCCTGGCACACACGTGTTTTTAGGGTTGTTTTGTTAGGACAAGTGTGTGTGTGTGTGTGTGTGTGCGTGCGTGTGTGTTTCCTGGCACACGTGTGTTTTTAGGGTTGTTTTGTTAGGACGTGTGTGTGTGTGTGTGTGTGTGTGTGTGTGTAAAGTCAATAAATCTGTTTGCAGATCAGACTACAGAGAGGGTGTGTCTTTGAGTCCATATAAGGGAATGATAGACATGTTTGAACAGCCATATGTGGAAATAGCGGCATGTCTTTGAATCTATATGTGGAAATGTGTGTGTCTTTGAGTCCATATATAGAAATTGAGGATTCTGTGATAGAGTATGTGAGTATCATGGAAGCATGTATCATCAGAGTTGGGGTGTGTGTGTGTGTGTGTGTGTGTGTGTGTATGTGAGTTTATTTGTTTGTTTTTCATGATGTGTGACTCACTGATGTTGGTGGTCTTGCGTGTACAAGTCATGGCAGGAAACACATGGACACACACACACACACACTGTGATGAGGCTTTGGCATAGATGAACGTGAGGACTCACACCAATGCCAGCTCACCATGTGCTATTTAAGGGTGTGTGTGTGTGTGTGTGTGTGTGTGTGTGTATCACACTCCAGTACTCCAGTCTATAGTGATCCCCCTATACTACTTACCCCCTTTTGTTTTTAACATTGCAGCTTCTGCAGCAGATCCTCTGTCGCTGCTTGTTTGGTGTTTGTGTGCGTTCGTGTCAGGTATTCCCTTCAGTACAGCTCATCGAGAACATTTTCACAGTTTTCATTTACACTCTGTGGTCTGATTAGTCAAGTGATGATATAGTGTGCTGAAAAAAGAATATGTTGATGAAAAGAGAATGTTTAAAGAAGAGTGGACAGACAAGTGTGTGTTTATTCTCTGCTTCGAGTTCAGGCACTGGTCAGAAGTGCAACCAAACACCACCCCTTCAAATCAGTGTTGTATTTATAGTAAACTCATCGCTGCTTCGTGTGAACCAGGTTTCTTTTAGTAGTTTGCCATCTATTGCAGTCGAATTTGACAGACGGTAAATAAAGACTAACACACACACTGTGCACGTATACAGAAAGTTTACCCACAGCACGGTGCGATACGGCCCACGCATAGTGGCTTATTCCGCTTACACCACAGCAATCTGCCAACAGTTACACCTTTCGTTTATTAAAGAATGACGCAGCTCAATTTTTAGCTGTTTATAGTTACATTTAATGCTGTGGAATGTCGGGAAAGCAAGTTAGTTCCTGTTGTCACTTACGTTATAGCAGCTGTAAACAGTCGTTCCCTCAGCAGCGTCTCTTTCTTCTCTGTCTTCAAGTTAATAAGACAAAAAAAAACGCAGCTCGTTCCGCATGTTATCAAGAAACCGCAAAGAAGCGTAAACTCCTCTGTCCTGAAGACGTCGGAAAACTTACAGTTCCAGCTTCACCTCTGACTGTTACAGAGCGCTGACACTGGAGACTCCTTCCATACGTTACATAAACACATTTTATAGAAACGATAACGTATTAGAACGAGCGCATTAATATAAATGTTCAAGACAGAGCAGAGCCGTGCTGGTATACAAAAATATTCCACACCATCTGACCAATCAGAATCGAGTATTCAGCCGTGCTGTGTCCAGTCTTTACTTAGCCACAGGTAAATGGGTTTTTTGGGAATATGCAGTTGCTTCATCATATTTAGTAGAATACGATTGCTTTGATTTGAGTAATATAAGCTTGTGTTTGTAATTTATGCTAATTGGTTGCTGTTGCTTTAAACACATTTTTTGTGTTTTGAGTAACTGGTTTACATGACGAGCGTTGGAAGCCCCCGGGTTTCTGTCGTCTAGCGTGACACTTTATTGTGAAAGCATGGATACAACGTGGAAAACGAACGCCTGAAATGATTCTTATTCACCCATATAGCAGACTTCAGAGTGGATTATTGTGAATATTAACGACTGTGTGAATCAGTTATGACTAAAGCTCAGTCACAATATTTTCAATAAAACATCATTAAGGTGTCGTTGTTTTTGTAATTGACAATTCAGTCGTGTTTGTTCTGCATCAGTCTTGTCGTTTCATGCTCCATCAGTAAGCAAAGCAGTTTGTCACTGGACCTTCAGAGTTAGCTGAAAACCCCTGATCTGGTCCAGGCGGCAGTGATTTTTTTGTATTTTTTTCCAGTGGCGTAAAAAACACAACACTCATTAGCAGAGTCATTACATTTAGGGGTCCAAGCACCAAAGTCAGCTCAGACCTAATGTGCTCTGTCAGTGGAAATCTGGAACAGAACGTTCTGCGGCCCCGAAAGAAATATTATTTGATGTATTTAAATAATGTTGATGAAGAGGTCTGTGGAATTTATTTTACAGGTAAAAGGGTTCCAGGATACAAAATGTTTCAGAACCACAGCTCTAGTAAACGTAGACTGGCGGTGTCCGAGTTTATTCGCAAAAAGGACTGATGGGCGTGGCTGCAGGTTTTCATTCCAACCAATCAGGACACTCGGCACACTTACGCCCCAACCTGAAACAAATAAAACGCTAAAGCATCTGAAACAGACCAACAACTCAATATCTCTAAATCTAAAACAAAAAAAGATCATAGTGTTGTGGATAATCCAGATCAGATCAGTGTTTGATTGTGTGACTTTTCTCCTTTAAACACACACACACACACACACACACACACACACACACACACTGTGTGTGAGTGCTGTTTTCATTCCCATTGCATTTAGAGAGTCGTGATTAAATGTGAGGGTTCTGTTTTTTTCCTGAGTGTGTGTGTGTGTGTGTGTGTGTGTGTGTGTGTGTGTGTGTGTGTGTGTGTGTCAGCAGCCGCGTTTCTAATTTTTATTTTATGCAACAGTTTCATGCAGACGGAATGAGAGCAGGTTTATGATGAGAAGAGCAGAGGAGGAGAACACACACTCCATCGTGACGCATTTCACAGAGGAACGTAACACACACTCTTCCTGAGCATCTTCTGTAATTTTCTCTAGTACTCTGGGACGCAACATGAGGACGAGATTCGCCAACATAATTTCACTCGTAACAACAACAGCGTGAATCAGTGCAAGCCGGCTAATGTTAGCGATGACATCATGCTAGCAACTGTAAATGTGACTTCACTTATAGCATGCTAACGTTAGCTACACAGGACATGTCGCTAATATTAAAGTGCACATTTTAAATCAGTTAAATTGCATTTATGATGAAATAAAGTACGAAATGTTTTACTTTTTGTATTTAGCTTTATCTATAGTGAACTAGCACAGTGTGATTCCCATACTAATCTCACACACACACACACACACACACACACACACACACACACACACACACACTAGGGCTTTTATCCATTTTACCAAGGAAACACACATTTTACACACACACACACTCCCAGTGGGTCTTTCCTCTTCGCAGACGGAGTATT